>JAAGKR010001699.1:0-68513 GCA_011419295.1 Clarias macrocephalus
TAATAATAATAATAATAATAATAATAATAATAGTATTTACTAACTACTAGATAATTTTCAATATCTTCACTACTTTCTGCCCCAAAGCGTATAATTTACATTATTTATGACATTATTTATGAGTTTATGTTTTAGATTAAGAATACATTCAACCCATAAGCTAAACATTGGATACTATGTTCCTCATCTGTTCCTTATATTTCCACCAGTGAACAATTACAAGTCAAAATATTGCTCACATGAAAACACAAGGTATGTTACGAGACCAAGAGCATTATGTGAAAAGTTCAACCATTTCCATCAAATTGTTCTTTAGTTTAAAATAAGTGATATGATGTGCACTACAGCATACTTCATAACACAGTCTGACATTTTAAAAATAAACTTCAACTAGTCAAAACTGTCAATTAGTTGTGGCAGTTCTGGTTATATTGAGTAATACTGTCTTGTCACAATGCTGTGGATATGAATTACTAACCAGATTCAAACCTGAAAATTCATTCAGTTCTTTGAAAAATTACCCTTTATAGGGTATATATATATATATGTGTGTGTGTGTGTGTGTGTGTGTGTGGTGTGTGCAGGCCTGTATCATATTATGCAAGCTGATTTTGGAGGAATGGCTTTTTACATGAAAGCTTGCATTAAAATAATATAAAATTGCTGCAGATTAATGCATCAAGGCACATAGAAGCACCCCCACGTTTACAAATGACAGACAGGGCAGCTGTAGATTAAGTATTGATTGTAATGCTTATGGCATTTATCTCCAGTAGCTACTGTACTGTACCTGCTTGGCTTGTTTTGACTGCTAATTTCACTCAGGGATTAATTATCTTAAATGACTATACAGATGAGAGAGGGCTGTGTGAAATAGATTCACTGCTAAAATTTTTTACCTGAAGTGCACTTAAGAGACCAATAATTAGGGATTATTATGATTCAAAAGAAGCAACCTGATGGGTGTCTCATTGGGTGAGGGAGCGGATGGGTTGAAAATGTGATTTATTTTCACGGCGAATTAAGTCACTGTTTCACTTCCTCCGGAGTCGTGTTTGCCCTTGTGACCGCATTGTTCTCCAAAGCATTCAAAAGCTTTCTCAGTGCTTCATCACACCATACTTATAAGCCTTTCCATCTCTGTGCATGATTCAGACCCTACTCTCACATGCTAATTTTCTGCTTAAAACTAGCACAAACCCACATGCAGACTCAATGGAACAAAAGACTGATATGTTCACCTTTATGCATTTTAATAATCATATAGCATTGTAAGGTTTAAAATGAAGTCTTTTCAGCATATTGTCTTGCTCAGGTAGAACTCAGCTTTTAAAAAAAAGAAAAATGAGTGCTCATACCTCATACTTGTTCTGTATTTCAGTGCATAGACGTTTTTGATTGAAAAGTCTAGTGGGTGAGTGTGTGCACATGCGAGCGGGGTTCTCTTGTCACTGTCAGAGGATGTTTACCTGTAGAGATGTAACATGCAGAGCACAGACTGTTTCCTGAGAAACACACATTACCCTTGACCCTGCACTGTCTTCTCTAATACACACTGACACACTTCAGACAGATTCAGATTATATAAAGTGCCATGTCTCTGTTCAGACATTAGGCACATCTGGAACAAATTAGATGTTGGAGGCCATGGCATGGTTCATTAAGACCAGACAGACTGAGGCTAGGCGTGGACGATCAGCCATGTTGTGCAAAAAGTTTGTGTTCATTGCTTTCTATTAGGTCCAATTAGGAACCCTGTAAGTCTAATAATTTTGTCACTGTGCGTTTTAGCAGTTTGAGACATAAGGCTACATTTCGCCTGGCTAAGTAGATTTGTGATGTGATGTCATTATTTATTGACTTTTGATTGTAGTTGTTTGATTAACTTTGGTTAGTAAATGCCTCTTTTTTGTTTTAGGTAGGCTACCTGCATGGATTATCTGTCTTTGAGGACAATTTGTATGCAACTCGCTCTGAGTCCCTCGGTGACTCAGTGGTGGACGTTCTGCGGATAAATCGCTTTAATGTCACTAACCCGGAGATACTGACCAGAATGGGGAACTTCAGGGCAATACGTGTTTACCACAAACTCACTCAACCAAAAGGTAACGTGTGTTTGATCCATTTCTGTGGGAAGCTCTTTGATGCATCTATTTGCATCAGTGCATTAGTTTCTCTGCTTCTAAAATCATTTACAAACTTTGAACCTGTAAAAATGCTTTGTACTGAGGTTGTATGTGTGTGTGTGTTGGGGGCGGGTGTATGTGATGTGTTTGGGGTGTATGTAATGTGTGTGTTTCAGTCAGGAGCCATGCATGTGAGGTCAACTCCTACGGTAAAGCAGGTGGATGCTCTCACCTCTGTCTGCTCAGTGGGAGCTACAAATCTAGAAGTTGCCGCTGCCGCACTGGCTTCAGTCTAGGAAATGATGGCCAGTCCTGCAAAAGTCAGTATGCTTGCAATTTGCTTTTTTCCCTTTTTTCTACTGCTAAAAATACCTATTCATTTTCCATTTGGTAGTTTTTATTTATTTATTTATTTTTTTTACCAAACATTTAAGGTCCTAAAGCTTATCTTTTCCATTTTAATGTAATTTTTCTTTGCTTGCTTGTTGTGAAAAATGAAAAGTGGTGTGCAGGTTTATTTTAAAGCTGGTCATAGGTGCAGAATAGAAATCAGATGTGCATGAATGTTAAAAGCATTAACATTATAAACACCTAGGTTTTGGCTTCCCAATGTCCCAACAGGGTGGTTCTTGTCTCTTGGGAATCGTGGCTCCGCAGGGCCACAGGGGTGTGCTGTGGTGTATAGTACCCGGACGTTGGCAGCAGACCTTTGGGTGCTACGGCCTGTGGGATGGAGACTTGTGGATCGGACTTGTTTGTCTGGCGCATCCCATGGGTGCTTAATCAGATTGGGATCTGGGGAGCTTGGAGGTTGGGATCGACGGCCTTGGGATCTATGGTGCATTGTGTGTTCTGGTGCCTTTTTGTCATGGCCAGCATTGCCTTTTTTGGCAAATCATGCTGCATAGCTTTTTTGTGTAAGATCAGACCAGGACATACCCTACGGGCATGAGTTAGTCTTAGGTGACAGGATCACAGTCATCTTACACAAATAAGCAGTTTACTGGTGTATAGGTTAATGTTGTTGTGTCAATATTATACGGTTATGGCTGATCAGTGTATATTATATCCCTTTTTTTTCCATCACCAGCATAGTAGATGCCCTGCATTTGGTTGCACTCACAAGCTGAAAATGTAAGTGGCTCAAATATAGGCAGTATATCTTCCCAGTGATTCCAGCTGATAAAGATAAAGATGAACGCTTAACAAGATTGCTCTGCTTCAGAATGATGGTGTCCTGTTAGGCTATTGACCAGCTATAGGTGCGATTCATTATGTGTGGATAATGTCATTTTGACTCTCCGCTGCATCTGTATCCCCAGGTGGTCTAGTGACATTTTGTAGCTGACAGGAAAATTTGGGGTCAATTAATAACGTTATCCGGAATGCTGTGGTGATGCACCACCAGTAATGAAGATTGCACAGCCTTCTGTGATGTGTTTGATTTATATTTATACCCAGATGTTCTTTAGACACTCTGTCTTCCCATTTTCCTCTCTCAGTCTAACAAGACTCTGTGCTAAATGACTGCCTGCCTTCATCACATGCTCACCATGTATCATGATATCTAGGTCTCAAAGCGCTTAATTGTCTTCAAGGTGGCAGAGTTCTCCGGCTCAGAATGATAAATTGAAGTGATGCCTGTGTGGTCTCACCCACACTGACTGAGTCTCTAAGGGAAAGAAGCTGACAGTGAGGGAAGGCCTTTTTACACCATAGCTACTTACACACACACACACACACACACACACACACACACACACACACACACACACACACACACACACACACACACACACACACACACACACACACACACACACACACACACACACACACACACACACACACACAAACACATATACTACCCCATCTCCCAATCCCTCACACATCTTCCTCTCCCAGGGCAGCATTAGGATCTGCAATCATACACTCACACTGTCCACCCTCTATATTATTCCCATAGTGACAAGAGCCTAATTTATATTGGTCTGGTGTGAACCCATTGATCACTTTTCTTGCTTGGCAGTGTTAAACTGTCAACAGGGGATTTATTGTTTAAGCAGAGTCTCACTTAACAAGAATAACACTGCTCCAGACTGACAAATGAATGAATCTGCTCAATCAAGACAAATCTTGTCTGGGAATACTAAGTGCTCCTGATTGCACTATTCATTTCTCTGACCTGTCAGGCATGCTGCCAAAACGTGCCATTGGAGATCATTCCATAAGTTATGTATTCAGCTGCAAAGAATCTTTATGAGGTCACCTTTCATGTGTCCCTTGATGGTTGTGCACTCAGTATTTTAAATGCATATTGCAGTTTTAGAGGCTTGTGAAATGCAAAACAACTGTTGATTAACCTATTTTTTGGCTTTACCTTTGCAGAGCCCAAGAACGATCTCTTTCTTTTTTATGGGAAGGGCAGACCTGGAATAATCCGTGGCCTGGATATAAACATAAAGTCCAACAACGAACACATGCTCCCAGTCGAGGACTTGGTGAATCCACGAGCACTGGACTACCATGCTGAAACAGGATATATTTACTTTGCAGACACGACAAGTTTCTTGATAGGACGCCAAAAGACTGATGGGAACAGCCGGGAAACTATACTCAAAGATGGTAATTGTTATTTTAAGACTTTATTTAATTTTTGTTGTAAACAAATGTATATTCTATTGCTACAGGGCTGATCCAATACATTACTATACAGAATTGCTTGCGGTTTGAAGACATACTTAAACTGCCTGGGCAAAAACAAAAAGTTGCACTCTAATATTCTATTTGACCACCTTAAGCTTTCAGTGTGGTGGACGGTTCACGTGTGAAAATGATTTCTGATCCTCCAAAGACCACATTTTCACTGGTTGAGTCCTGGAATATTGCTCGTGCCATCAGGGAATAAAAACTCTATAAATGTGATAACCCGGTCACTCAGTACATTCAGGCAGAGGTGGGTAGAGTAGCCCAAAATTTTACTCTTGTAAGAGTAGCTGTACTTCAAAATAATATTACTCAAGTAGAAGTAAAAAGTAGTCATCCAAAATATTACACAAGTAAGAGTAAATAAAGTATTTGGTGAATTTGGTACTGAGTAACTGTTTCATCATAATGTCAGATTTTTTTTTCTTCTTAGAAATTATGTAAGTAGCCAGACAAAATGCTAAAATAATGTACAAATTCTGACATTTCCAAATAATAAAGTGAATGAAATAAATAAAATTAAATAAATGAATAAAAATAAATATCTTTACAAAATAGCAAATTAAGGAACAAGAAACACAAATCTCACTTTTCATAGCATAACACTTTTGAAACAAATACCTACTGTAGGTAACATATGTATGTTTAAACAGGATAAACTATTTCCAGTGTAAGAGATACTGTATATTCAGTTGCCCTCCGAATGGCTCAGCAGATAGAAAATAATATTAGAACCTGTACTGTACAAGAAGTCTCACTTTACCATTTATTGCCACATACCGTTGCTGAGCCTAGACCTGACCAGCAGAATAATTTGTGTAGGTTGTGTACAGGAAACAGAAATGAGTAGTTACCTTTGAGTCTTTTCGGTCCGGATAGTTCGTTCTTTTGTCACATGACTCCCATAGACACTATGCAGTGCAATAGATTTTAAAGAACGAACGACTCAGACTAGAAGATATGACAGGTGAGCTGCTCATTTGGTTTATCATAATATGTCCTTAGTTGCACTGTAATATTTTCATTACTGGAACTATAACCAACATTTGTGTATGTAGACGTGTTGGGCGACGTCTGGTTACTGAAAATTTTATTTTACTGAAAATTTTTTATTTCTGATCAAAAGAATGAAATGAACTCACTGATTCCTTCATTATGATGAGCGAGATTAGAACAAAGTCACTAAAATGATTCAAACTTCCCATCACTAGTGTGGTCATGTGACTACATGTGGTTATTGTTATTGCGGCTGATTGGTCAAACGGAATCATGGGATTATTGTTGCTACGTCTGATTGGTGAAACACAGTCATGTGGTAGATCCACCATCTGCATTTTTCTGGCAAAAATAAAGAATAGTAAAAGTAAAAAGTATGGTGCAGTAAAACTACTCATAGAAGTATTTTTTTTTAATAAAAGGTTACTTAAGTAAATGTAACTGAATGTAAATTGTTACTACCCACCTCTGCATTCAGGTCATCAGCTGACTTCATTTTATTGCCACATACCATTGCTCAGCGTAGACCTGACCAACTAAAGCAACTTCAGGTCATAACATTTCCTCCAAAGGCTTGTAAAGTGAGCACTATGCATGATGGGTGCATTGCTTTGAGTGCACACACACACACACACACACACACACACACACACACACACACACACACACACACACACACACACACACACATATCTGGTTCTCACAAAATCTGTTTTCTTTCTTGCTTAGGTTTTTTGTCAGCCACAGTAATATCTGCCCTTTTTTGTCCCAAACACACTCTTAGAAATACTTAAAACTGTCTGTTCTTCTTTTGTCAGATCTTGATAATGTAGAAGGCATTTCTGTGGACTGGATTGGAAATAACCTGTACTGGACGAATGATGGCTACAGAAAGACTATCAGTGTGGCCAGGCTGGAGAGGGCAGCTGATACAAGGAAAACTCTGTTAGAGGGAGACATGTCTCACCCCAGAGCTATAGTGGTGGATCCACTCAATAGGTAGAGTATAAACAATGTCTTCTCTCATCCTGAGTTGGAATTGACCTGAAAAAAAAATGGACAGAGCTGAAAGGAAATCTGCAACGTCTCCAGTCCCTGATAAAAGACATGTTCATAAATTATAATCTATTACATCCTCTCTCCTCTTATTATACTAATGTACTTTTTAAATGTTTTCATGTTTTAAAAAAAAGCAATTCCACTGACAGATAGAAATGCAAATTCATGGAAAAGTCAGGCTGCGAGTTGGAGCAGAGTTCAGACAGCACAGCATGGCAAGTGTGTGATCTAAAGCCAATCCAAACACGAAGGCTCACTCCTCATTACCATGCATTTCCAAACATTTGTTTGTGCCATGCTTAGCCTCAGATACAGTTGAGAGAATGGGAATTTGCATTTATAATATGTGTATTTCTTTGCATGTTTGTGTGTGCTTTTGACAAACCAAACACTCTTTAAATATATTCTGCATTAAGATAACATGATTTCACTGTTTTGTAGACAGTCTGACAAGTATAACGTGTATTAATATGGGACACGTTAATGTGGGTTTTTTTTTTTTTTTTTTGACTTTGAGGTAAGGATTTGATCCAGGGTAGACAATGTTTAGTTACAGCAATGCAAAGTGTTTAGAAATAAGTGTGTATGTGTATGTGCATATCTGTATGCTGACTTGGCTCAGGCAGTGAAGATGTGGGGTCGATGGCATGAAGCCACTCTCATTATCACCTTTTCTGGCTGTGAGAGAAACTGTGAAATCTTGAGGAGCTGTTCCCAGCCAAAGCCACAGACGTAAAGAGTAATAAAACAAGCGCTCTTTTCTCGAATCACTGCTCTGAGGATGGCTCAGAGTTCAGTGGCTATTCTGTTCCATTGTCAGTGCCATGTATGCAGATGTCTGAAAATGGATAGCAATCCATAGGCAAATGATTATCATGTCGCTATTTGTTCTGAATAATGAATCAACAAATCTTGAGATTTCTAATGTTCTTATTTATTGCATCTTATGCATACACTTGTCACTGAGTAAATCTTGATTTTAAGAATCAATTTATCTTTCTAGTAAACCTTGGGAAGTGTTGATTATGGAGTTATTCATACAGTACATGGGTAGTGACAGTGGAATAGTTACATTATTTACAGACACAAAGGGGTTCATTAGCTCACAGCCATAATTACATTCATCATTCAAAAGCTGACTTGATGCAATTCATACAGCTACCTCTTGCATTTAATCAAGTAAGTGCTTCCTAAATGATAACATCACCCACAGAATAAGTAAGCAGCACTGAAAGAAATAGGGTGTTACATTGTGTTTAATTTGAAACACAATGTAACACCCTACTTTATTTTGTGGAGTATGTCAAGCTTAAATGCAAGTTCTTCTTACAGTAGCTCTTCATAGCATCTTCTATAGTCTCATTGGAGAAAGTTCAGGTAAATGAAAACGATTGGAATTGTCTTGAAAAGCCTTCTCTGCTGAGTTGTTAGAGCTTTATAAAGTCTTCACATCGTAATGCCGTTCGGCTGCATCAACGAGTGAAAAGCAGCCAGCTGGAGCAGCCAACATTGTGACAGCGACTAGAAAGCGTAACTACTTGCAGAGGTCTGATGTGCACTGTTTTGACAGCCAGTAAAGAGAACTCAGACTAACATAAGTTGACCAATGCTACAGGATGTTATGAGGCAGAGAGCACTGCCCAGTCGCTGAAAGACTTAACATGTGCACGCACTTAAACATGGACCCTGTCATCAAAGGGCTTTATGTGTAACTTCTGTTAGGACTGTGCTAGTTGGCATATTTTAGTATAGACGTGTTCTTGAAGTGTCTGTATCTGGTCTTAACAAAAGTCAGCAACACTTGGAAACAGGTGGGTTTGAAGCAGGGAGGCATCACAGATGGCATGTGCTTTCTAAGGCACTTTGTGCGTTCATTCACACCTTACGTTTATCTTAGCCATTCCCAACCCTGAGGAACCCCATGCAGACACAGAGGAAACATGTGCACAGACTGAAATCCAAGTTCAGGATCAAACCTCAGGTCCTGCAGCTGTTAGGTGACAATACTAATGCTGTACGCGAGTGTTATTTTTAACCATATTAATATAATCTTATAGAAATCTGACTACATGTAATATGTTGGCATAGGCCTATTTAAGGAATGGCTTGAGGCCCTGTGAATAGAAAGTGGCCATCGATCAGGTAAGCAGGTGGCATGGTGATCTCTATCTGTCCTGCTAGATGGGATTCCCCTGTTGAAATAACAGCCACCTGTCCCTGTACCTTTTCCTATCACTCTTGCTGTAATACATCTTTCTCTCTCTCTCTCTCTCTCTCTCTCTGTCTCACACACACACACATACACGCACACACGCACACACACGCACACGCACACACACACACACACGCACACACACACACACACACACACACACACACACACACACACTCTGTGTGTCACCGATAGCTTGCTTTAATATGATAAGAATAAACTTACCTGACTTGCTAACCTCTCCATCATTCTTATCTCTCCTTTTTTCCTATTTGGACTCAATCCATTTACTTTCCTTTTTCCATTTTTCCATGTTATTGTCACATTTGTCCTCTCTGCTGCCTTCAGCTCCCAGGGAGCTTGAAGATTATGACGGATAAATACAAATACTACTAAAATTGTTGCTGTTTAATTGTGCAAGAATTATTATTTGTAGAAATAAAAAAACACAACGACTTTCACAAGGCTTGACAGAGGAAGAAAAGTAAGTAATTATCAGCAATTCTCTTTTATAATTATAATTTGCCTTAGTCATCATCTTCTCTAAAAGTTTGTTTTGCCTGCTTCACTTCCTCCCTTACTTTAAATCACTCACTTATTTATTCACAGCCTTCATATTTATTCAATCACTTTTTCACCTATTCACAGCCACTTATTCAGTCACTGCACTCATTCACTAAGAATCTTACTTATTATCATTGATTTATTCACCCATTCACACCAATATTTACTCACTCCCTCACTCATTTGGGCAAATTCCACGATCAGGCAGGAACATGCTCTCACTCACTCACTCATCATTTATACCGCTTAATCCTGTATTCAGGGTCACGGGTGGGTTGGGGGGGCCTGGAGCATATCACAGGAGACTTAGAGCACAAGGCGGGGTACACCCTAGACAGGGTGCCAATCCATTGCAGGACACACACACATACACTCACTCACACACTCATTCACACACTACGGCCAATTTTGGGAATCCAATTAACTTAACCTCCGGAGTACCCGGAGGAAGCCCACCAAGCACGGGGAGAACATGCAAACACCATGCACACAGAGACTGAAATCGAACCTGGCCAGGAATCGAACCCGGACCCTGGAGGTGCAAGGCGACAGTGCTAACCACTACACCACCGTGCCACCCACGAACATGCCATTTATTGATATTTTTTGCATGAAATTACTATACAATAATTGTGATCATATGTCCCAGGAGTAATTTCCATCTTTCCCTTTCATTAGCTCCCCCTCACTCTCTCTTTATCGCTATACTTTGTTCTTCCCTCTCCCAGGCCCTCATTCTTAGTTCACATTCCCATCCAAGTGCTGATTTTCTTAAACCTTTTTAACCTCATGCGGTAACTATACAGAGAGAGTTCCATCATTGATGAGGATGAAAAGCTTCTGTTTAGAAACAAATCCCTTAAGTACACTTAGGAAAGTAAGGATCATGTCTGCATGCTGACCTGTTCACGTCTGAAATAACACTGCGACCTTGAGAAAGGCTGCTTTCTTTTAACAATCATGTAGCAGGCAGCTAGAGAGGCATAGGAAAATAAATTAACAAAGCTGTTTCAAGTGCTGCTATGTAATAATGGCTTAGTCTACTCAAACAGTATCGCCACACTGGTGTCATCTGGTTTTATCACATTGGTCAACAGAACACAGTGACCTGATCTCTTCTACCCCTCTTTATTATGTTTGTTCTGAAGATCCTGCAGATCTGCAGCCTGTGTTACTCTCTCAGAATAAGGGTACCATGCCATTAATGTGCTGTGTCTGTTTCAGCTGGATGTACTGGACTGACTGGGAGGAGGATGAGGTAAATGACAGCATCGGCAGAATCGAGAAGGCCTGGATGGATGGCACTCACCGCAAAATATTTGTCACCTCTAACATGCTGTGGCCTAATGGACTCACTCTGGACCACGGAAGCAGCACAATGTTCTGGTGTGACGCTTATTACGATCACATCGAGAGAATCTACCTCAATGGCACAGGCAGAATGGTAGGTTTACCGTAGATCTCCACAAAGATTGATTCAGATGTGTTATAAATTCAATTGCTATCAGTAATACGATCGTCAAAAGTCTAAAACAACGATGGAAGAACAATCTTGTACAAATACGAACAATTTTTATTTTTTGGCTCATTGCTGTACGTATTTACAGCTCTAGTTAATTTGGTCATTATGGTGTATTTGGTATTTAGGTGGTGTACAATGGCAAGGAGCTGAATCATCCTTTCGGAATTTCACACTACAGAAACACCATCTTTTGGACCGAATATATGAATGCCTCCATCTTTCAGCTGGATTTGCTTTCTGGGGAAGTCACACTGCTAAGAAGTGAAAGACCTCCTCTCTTTGGCCTCAGAGTGTTTGATGCACAGACTCAGCAAGGTAAGCACATTGACTTAAATGCTATCTATAGCAACTAAAGGTCATTGATGCTGTGATTATGGGCAATTACAGAGGTGGGTAGTAATGAGTTACATTTACTTTGTTACATATACTTATGCAACTTAAAAAAAAAATTACTTCTATGAGTAGTTTTACTGTACCATACTTTTTACTTTTACTTGCATAGATTTCTGAAGAAGAAACGCTACTCTTATTCCGCTACATTCAGCTACACTCGACTCATTACTTTTCTAACCATTTATTCGATACTTCAGATATTCTTTGTGTTTGCCAGAAAAATGCAATCAGTGGATCTACCGCATGACCGTGTTTCACCAATCAGATGTAGCAGCAATAATCACATGACTTCGGTTGACCAATCTGCCGCAATAACAATAATCGCATGGAGTCAAATGACCACACAGAAGGGGGGGTGGGGGAGGGTTATCTTCAGCAGTGGTAAACAGTGAAGCAAACATGTCGCGTTCAGGTTAGTATTATAATTTTTTTTTTATTTTGCATTCTTAACATATATAATTAGCAAATAAACTAGAGGCTAAAATATATATAAATTGGACACAGTTTATGGTAAAGTGAGACCTCTTGTACACATGTCCTAATGTTATTTTCTGCTGAGTCATTTGCAGGGTGACTGAATATACAGTATATCTTACACAGGAAATTGTTTATTCTGTTCAAACATACATATGTTACCTACAGTAGGTATTTATTTCAAAAGCTTTATATTGTGAAAAAAGGTTCTTATTTATTCCTTTTTGCTATTTTGTAAAGATATTTAGTTTTATTAATTTATTTTATTTATGTTGTTTATTTTATTATTTGCAAATGTCGCAATTTGTACATTATTTTATCATTTTGTCTGAGTGCTTACATAATTTAAAATAAATAAATAAATGAATCGGACATTATAATGAAACAGTTACTCAGTACTTGAGTAGTCTTTTCACAGAATACTTTTTTACTCCTACTTGAGTAATATTTTGGGTGGCTATTTTTTACTTCTACTTGAGTAATATTATTTTGAAGTACAGCTACTCTTACTTGAGTACATTTTTTGGCTACTCTACCCACCTCTGGGAAATTATAAGTGTTTAATGTTTTTATAATTGCAGCAATGCCCACTTATAATATAGAAATAAATCATAGTAAATGGTGACCTGTAATACCTTTAAATTCATAAAGATTCTTCAAATAATGTGATTATGGAGCAGGTGATTCCTGTACATTTTGATAGCTGCTCAGGCTTATGCCCAATTTACTACGGCATAGCTTCAATTCATAAGTGTATAGCTTCAATTCATAAGTGTGTACATATAAACCTTATACAGAAAGTCTGGAAGCAAGAGTAAAATGTACTTCTTATTTAAAACATACTGTATGCTCTATACGTTCAGTTATGCAGCTGTTATATTTGTTCAACATATTCTTGTTGGTTCCTGACTTTTTAGACACGCTGTACATGAGGCTTCAAGCCACATTTGCTAATAAGCCCCACCTCTCCATTTCACAGCAGCGAGGAAGATTTTATATTCTGTGGGAGATCGGCCTCTGTGTAATTGTGTGACAGTGATTAGTGTAGCTGCAGATAAAGGGCTGGAGCTGCGCAGTGGGGAAGGTGGCTGCGATCTGGGTGGGTGTGGACTGCAGCAATGCTTAGAATGTTCAGCTCTGCATGATGATTACTGTCATCCTCTCTCAGAAGCAGCAGCCAGAGCACATAGAGGGAGGGACCCGGCTCAGCGGGGTAGCCAGAGCACAGCCGTGTTTTGCCTCCCCAACATTTAATCTCTGTACCTACAGATAATGTGTTTGAGCACGGTGGCCCATTTGTGGGCATCATAACAGACTCATTTTCAAATGACAGTGTACAAGTGCACATGTGCAAGGGCTTGATGGTTCAGATGTAATAGTCCGAAGGCTGAACTAGTTCAAATATCTGTTGGGAGCCTTGTGATGTCCTTAGTGCCACATGGAGAGTTTGCCTCCAGGGAAGGACTCTAGTTATGTCATATTATCCACAATACAAAGCCTCTGAAATAAGCATGGCCAAAAAAAAAAAAAAAAAACCTGTGGCCTTCTGATCAGTCGTGGCTATGAGAAGAATAGGGATTTGAATCATCCTTTTTTTTTCCTCTGAAGCTCTTGTCACCAGAGAGAATAATTGCCTTCTCTCTGTTTGAACTAGCACAGATTGGCTCTCACAAAACTCTAGCCTTTATCTCATTGGTCCAGGCACTGCCTTCAAACCTGTTCCCAAATTAAACAGTACAATAGTTCTCATGCCCCAACTTAATAAATAGCAGGTTTTTCACAATGCTGCCTCTTTTTTTCTCCACTGCCTTGAGCTTATGCTGTATTGTCCACAAGACAAATTACTCCAGCAAGGGGACAGAAGTGTCAGATGACTCTCTTCAGTGGTGAATTCATTTGACATGGGATGTCAAACGATGTGTCTCTAACATCCTTCAAAAGCAGGGAGATGGTCAGGGATAGAGAGACAATTGTTCTCCGCTAAGCTCTGCTGCATCAAAGCTAAAATGCAATAAATACACGTACAGGCTCAATGATTCTGTAAAGATTTGTACAGATCTGTTGTATAGCCCTATATTTGTTCTTCAGGTGACAATGCCTGCAGGGTGAATTATGGAGGCTGTGCAACCCTCTGCTTGGCTATCCCAGGGGGCAGAGTGTGTGCCTGCGCTGACAACCAGCACCTGGACAGGAACAATGTCACCTGCTCAGGTAAGCCATTTTAAACCGAAAGCGTGCATTAGGACAGAACTCTCAACATTCTAATTGAATGATAAGATCCTGCTTCTGTCTCAGTGCTAATATGGGCACATTATGTGAAGTGGTATCTTTTATCCCTAACAACATGCCTTCTCCTGTGATTTGTGACTTCCTGTGTAGACGTGACAGGTGACGAAGAGCAGCAGCACTGCAGGAGTGAGCAGTTTGAGTGCAGGAATCAGCGATGTGTGAGAGCAGCCTGGAAATGTGACGGAGATGATGACTGCCTAGATGGCAGCGATGAGGATGAGCATATCTGCGGTGTGTATCTGCAACTCCTGAATCTGTCTCTAACCACCTGCTGTGTGTGTGTACAGCTAAACCAGTCAGGCTCATAGATGTGACATTTATTCTCTGCATGTGGCACTGGCTTATTGTAACATGAATATTATACTTAACTTAGTAGCAGCTATTATGTTTTTAAAGGGATGGCTAGTACAGAGATAATCCAGATACAATCCAGATACTTGGATTGCCCAATGTAGCTGTTAATTTTGATATGCATAGCTTATGAAACTGCCCCTTCACCCATCATCTCATAAATTAATCAATGTGATTTGCAGCAAGTTCACGAGATTAGTATTAACCGTAATTTTTCATCAGTAGGAATGCTACAGTGTGGTCGTCTGTCAAAATGATCAAAATTGAAAAATCAATTCCCTGTTCTGTGTGGATGGCCCATAATGGGTCTGAGACTTTATGTTTGAATAAGCTTTCAGTTGCCCATTTAATCTTTTAGTATTTGTGGGTTTTACAGATGTGTTCATCCTGAAGTGCAGGCAAATGATTCATTAGTGTAAACAAATGTGCAAATTTTGTCAATTGTAAACAGTGAAGAGGAGGCAGTTAATAATGTGCGATCAAATCTTTTATTTTGTGCAATTATCTACAGCTAACCACAGCTGTACCATGGACCAGTTCAAGTGTGCAAACAATCGGTGTATTCCCAAGCGGTGGCTCTGCGATGGGACCAATGACTGTGGTGACAATGAGGATGAGTCCAATAAAACATGCTCAGGTAGGATTCCAGTCCATTCATCACAACAGTAACAATCAAAATAAAAGTAGGGCTTGTTAGAACCCCTATTACAACTGCTACTACGACTACTGTCTGTCCAAAATAAATAAATAAGTAAATAGGTAGATTAGTGAATTAATAATAATAAAAATAATAATATAAGCATAGTGGTTAGCACTGTGGCCTTGCACCTTCAGAGCCGAGAGTCCTGCAGAACCATGGCCCACAGGGCCAGACCTGCCCGAGCAGCACAATGGGCATAATGTTGTTCGTTGTAATGTTATGGCTGATTAGTTTAAATGCAAGGGTGGCAATTGTTGCTGATTTGAAGCCAAACATTTTTAACATAATGTGTGACTGCAAAGCAAAACAAAAGTCAACAAAACCATTGTGTTTGCAAACTGCAGACTTCAGGAATTTATTAAAATAAATAATAAAAAAAAAACAAGCAGAGTGGAATTTATTAAAAACACATTGCATGATACAGTACAAGAATAATATTTGGAAACAGTTAAATGAATTTTGTGTCTGTTTTTATTTTTTATTTATTTTCTCAATCTCCCCATCCCTCCTCTTACAATGTGCTCCCAAGTCTCTCCTCCATCCAAGTATCAATTACTGACTGCATTCAGGCCATTATCACTGATAACCCCTTATCAACAATACACGCACCCTCAAAATCACCTTCCCCTTGAAGAACAGAATAGTCAGTATATCATTTCCAGTAGCATTAATACCATGAAATGCATTTAGCTGTAAGTCTTCAACGCACCAGTTTTCCTACAGTGAGTATTGTTCGGTAGATGATGCAATCAGCCTTGGCTCCACAGCATACCCTCCTAACAAGTGGACTAGTGATTTACTGTCGGCAGGAGGCAGTATGTGTGGACCTTAGCTATCTAACTTACTATCCATCAGCATGGATGTGTGCTTTCACCTGATCTGTGTTCACCATAATAGGATATGTCACTGGTTATGGGCTCAGAAAACTAATTAGAGCTCACAAACAGAAAATAATCAAAACGGGATGGTAATATTTTAGAGTAATATGTCGATGAAGATTCTCAATCATTCAGGTGAAGTTGTCTTGAAGGCAAGTAATGTCAACTGAACTTTTTGCTAGTTTGAAATGTTTTGCTACTCATCCATGTAGCTTCTTTATACCGGTGAAGTCTGACTGATGATGCTACTTACAGTACATTATTTCAATCCAAAAAAAAAAAAAAAAGAAAAGAAAAAGAAAGAAAAAGTCCAGTAGACATGGCTCCAGGCATTTTAGAATAATGTTCCCATACATTTGCCCCTCATAATAATATACAGATGCATGACTAATTAGATTAAATCAAACATAAAAATTGGGCCACCATGGGCCACCAGAACATCTTTAATGCTCTTAAGCATAAATTCTACAAGTCCCTAGAAATGTATTATAGGGATGAACACCGTTCTTCCAAGTGATATTTCCTTGTCCTTGCTTTGATGATGGTGATAGAATGCACTGTTGAACACGTTTCACCAGAAACTTTCTCCTCTCTATTCAATTGGATTGATACTTTGTGACTGTGAAGGCTTTTGTACAATATTGACTTTATTTTTACACTCATCAAACAATTCAGTAAATCTTCCTGCCAGCTTGTGGAGGGGGCATTGACATTCTGGACAAGACCATTCCCACAAGGATAGAAATGTTTCATCATGGGATCAGCTAGAAGAATGTTGTATTGATTTGAACTGACTCTTCCCTCTAGGGTGACAAGTAGACCAAATCAATGGCAGCAAAATGCCCCCAGAACACCTATATGTCACTCATCAGTGCCTGGCAGCAAAGCTGTCATATCAAACAATCTTACATCAGTATTACCAAAATATCCCAACAGAGACAGTATTTCCTATTACTCCCATCACCCACTTAGTGCTGTTCTAATTCCATAGACTAACCATTAAGATAATTCTTTCGAAATCATTAATGCAAACTAGAGGTTTCTTGGTTTACAAATGGGGTCATGAGAGAAAGCCACATTTAAAAGAACATCATCTACTAGAAGGAGCACCAGACATTTTTCTTTCTTTCTTTCTTTCTTTCTTTCTTTCTTTCTTTCTTTCTTTCTTTCTCTTTCTTTTTTCTTTCTTTCTCTCTCCTGTCTCTGTCTTTCTTTCTTTCTTTCCTTCTTTTTTTTATCCTCACCAATCACTAAGTTGAAAAATGATAAAGATAGGAAACATACAGATTTGTACACAAGTAGGTTGCACATGTATTTATAGCTGTCTAACTCAAACACACCTGCCAAATTCAACCAATTGGTATTGTCTATCAACGTACAAAACACACCCATACTGTATGTTTATAAGCAGGAGTCTGTGTTGAAGAATTTCTTAAAAGATATTTTTGGGAAATCCTAACATGTATATTCCTGTGTGGTTTTATTGCACTTAAATGGACTTAAAATTAAAATGGATGTGAATAAATGGCAGGTTTTAATGTCCTCCTGTCAACTAACAGAAAAAAAAAAAATCTATTGCATATTCTATTACATAGCTTGAAGGCTGATTTACATCTCTGCATTTTGTAACAATGTTAGTATGTAATGACGTACAGTATTTCCCACATTACGTACCAGATAGCATAGAATATTCATACCTGTATGCTAATCGTCATATGTATAAATTATCATAAGCATATGTTAAAAGATTGCTTGCTGAAGAATGCCAGTTCAAACTCCTGTGTCCTTTGTAATTTTGTCAAATGATGAGCTTCGGATTTAATGCAGCTTTTTCATTACTAAGAGTACATCAGAATCACTTATCTCTGAACCTGCATTTTACATACTGCAGTAAAAACTGTCTTATTGCCAGCTATAACACCCCTGAGCTCATAAGTGCTGTAAAATCAATGAAAGTCTGGGACAGGTGTGATAAATTCTATCATGTCAACACTCTGTCATGGCTGCAGTACAACTTAGCTTTTTCGTGTTAAAACATCAGGCACACCCATTGAGGCCACTCCTGTCATCTTCACAATTTCTTTTGCTAATTGCCTGCGAATGGAAACCTCAACCATTCCCATCTTACACCCTCCCAATGTGTGAAAGTGTTGCTTAGGCATGTGACGGAAGATGTAAACTTGTCTAATTGAATGAGTTGCCGTCCTTTTACAGCGGAACAGTGCCAGACCGGACAGTTCTCCTGTGCAAGTGGTCGCTGTATACCCGAAGCTTGGCGCTGTGACCGTGATGATGATTGCGGTGACATGTCAGATGAGTCCACTTCCTGTGGTAAGTCACATACATCCTGCTTACTTTGTGGAAATTGTGATTTTTGCATTAGAACCGATGAAGTACTATCAGTCTTGGCTGATTTAGCTGCTGAGCTTGACTCACACACCGTAGCTGCAGCTGTCTCCTGGATTTTGCTCCCAGAGAAGAGCAGCATATCAGTATTCAGAACATGGTAACCAAGCAGATTCCGCCAGCCTCGGAGTCTCTGCTTGTAGAGGCAGAAAGGGAAATGGCAACTAAACTCAGATTCAGGGGCTTTTTAAGCCTAAGGTGGTAATACAAATCCCTGTGAGTCTATGATCTGAGGTTACCACAACCACATCCTCGACCCATAGTGCAGACGAGAGCAAATAAACCAGGCTTTTCAAAGGAAGTGATATAAATACGTGTCCACTGTGAACTTCCCATAGCTGATTTTGTAAAGCTGGCCTTGTGATCTGCAGTGTAAATGAGCTGTAGGGCCTCCTCAAAGGGCTGTTGAAAGCTTCAATTGTAAGATACATCAAATGGGGCATCTTGCAACCGGAGATGGCTACAGTGTATTATTTTCAGTATTTATTTCCTGATTTTAAATGCTGTACAGTGTACGGCAGCATAAAACGCCATAAATAATTTTACCTCATTTGCTGGTTATCATGCACAAAGCGAATATCATTACCTTGAAAGAGATAACGAGCGAGAGTGGACACTTTTTGTTTCCTTTTAATCCAGCAAGTATTGAATGATTCTCTCAATCAGGCTCATAGAAGGCTGTACAGTGTAATGTTTCAATGTCTTTCTTTTTACCTCGACACCCTGAATTAGTGTATTCTATTCACCAACAATATGCTTAAAACTAAGGTTATTACTGTAGGTTGTGTCCTTCAGTGAAGGCATCATCCACTAATGCCTCATGAGATAAACTCGTATTAGGTATATGAAAGCAATCGTCTGCGACATCAGCATTAAAATCAGACAGACACCTATCTGTCCTTTCTGACTGAATAAACATGCACAGTCATTTCTAAAGGGCACAGACATCTTATTATACCACCTCACAGAGTATAGTACCTGCAAAATCCTGGGAAATACTATGTACCTGCTAAGACCTTTAAATGGCCTTCCTGTGTTTCTTTTCACCTTAGAGGGTAAACATGCTGCTTTCTAAAATCTTCCTTACCAAGTGAAGCAAATTGCCCTGAGTGCAATTGTGCCTGTTACCACTGCTGCGTCTTAAGCTGTCTGAGCACTCTCCCACACAAACCAAGTCGGTGTAAGCAGTAATTAAAGTGCATGCTTGGCTTCACTTAATCATAATCAAGCCGAGCTGAAAGAAGCATATTCTCCGACACATTGTAGCCTGTGAGTTCTACTGCATGGCTGGAGCTTTACTGCTGTTGCTGCACTGCGGATCAAACACCTGAAGCACAATGGCTCGGGGATTTCAGTCTGATGCTTATTCATATTCCATCAAAAATGTCCAGACCTTTAATGTCATCTACTTTTTTTTTTTTTGTGGTTCACCCTTTATGAACGTTTGAGTGTTTGCCAGTCATTCAGATATAATGTTCTTTTTGTTTTGATTATTTGAGTTAAACTGACAATAAGAATTTGCGTCACATGTGCGATACTTACAGATGGATCTATGTATGTATGTATGTATGTATGTATGTATGTATGTATCTATCTATGTATGTATCTATCTATCTATCTATCTATCTATCTATCTATCTATCCGTCCATCCATTCATCTATCTATCTAGTATATGCTTGTTTTAATGTCAAGTAGGGCTGTAGCTATCGAATATTTTAGTAATCGAGTATTCTACCAAAAATTTTATTAAACAGCAATGTAAAATATATAAGAGAAACAAAGATTAATTGGTTTTCTTTTTAGAAAAATCTACTTTTATTTTTTAAATGCATACAGCATTTTTTATCAAAAATAAACATTGTATTTATTCACAATACAAGGAATAGCTTAAAGTTGACTGAGATGAATTAAGTGCATTACAGTGCCATACATTCTTATTTTAAAGCGTTTTCTCAGGTACAAAAAAAAAAGGGTTTTCAAATGACTTTAAATATCCAAAAAAAAACTAGGGCATATATACTTTAAAATATATATATATATATTTTTTTTATCACTCCCTTCAATTTTGCAGCGCACAACAGAGCGTTTCCTTAAATGAATACACAGCTAACTGTTTGTGTCTCCTTCCGCTTAGCGGGTGACGTAAGCGCTTCTTCTTCGTCGTTGTTTACTGGCGACTTGCATCAGGAAGGGCGCTGTGTCACGGCAAACAAATAATTGTGCAAAAACATAACGCAAGCTTCTAAAATTAATTAAAAGAAGCTTCGAGGCAGAAGATTTGCCTTGATCATTTTTTGTAATCGAATTACTCGAGTTACTCAAGGAATTGTTTCAGCCCTAATGTCAAGCATGAGAATAAATAAACCTCCTTAAAAAAGCAGGTTTTCTAAGTTAAAGACTCTAAAACACCAACTGGTTTTTTTCCAATCTTCCAGTTAAGCCAGTGTCTATGGTTAAATCTCAGTTTTGTATTTGATTTTCTGCTCACCTTTTTTGTAAAGCGTAGTTATTTGAGTTACTGTAAGTATCCATATAAAGTGTCCCCTCTGAGATGTCACACACTAGATGAGTTTTTTTCTGTGTAAACACTAGAGAACATTTAAGGCAAGGTAATAAAATCAGCCATGCTCTCTGGTAGGATGGGTGACATGTTTACTCTCCTTTGCAAATTACAGTGACATTAGCCAATCAGTGTCTGTGTGTCTGTGAGCAGGGCACAGGGCACACAAACACTTTATTCCGAGTATGTTATGCTGTGTTACTTCAGCAGTTTGAATCAATCTGACTGGCGGGCTTTAGGTTTCTCTGAGGAAGCATGCGTTAGCCTTCGCCCTCCCTGATTGATAGCTGTCAGATGATAGAGGATAGCTGGGTAGTAGGTGGGAATTGGCAGATGACCAAATTAAAGGGGACAAAAACCCTCTTGTGAATGTCATGAGTGAACATCTAAAATACTCTAACAAGTTCATTTGGAAGCAACATTTCACTGTCGGCATCACCGACAGCTTAGACTCATTACCTGTATCTGCTTAGATTTATGCTTTGTATTGCTGCCACTTGATTGGTCGATAGCTACATGGATGAGCAAATGTACAAGCTTTCCAATAAATAAATAAATAAATAAATAAATAAATAAAACAAGGCAATCATCCAAATCATTGTACTGCAAAAAAAAAAAATCATTTGAGCAGTACTGTTAGCTACTGTCTCGAGGAGAAATGTTTTGACATGACTTTGCAACAGTTTTTTTTTCTTTTTTTCCTTTATGAAATGAGTTGTCCAAAGTGCAATCTTGTTGCCTTTAGAAACTAATCCCCCCCCCCCCCGCCTCTATTTCTCTCCCTTGTATTTTTACCAGCACTTTACACTCAGTTGGATTCTTTAAGACTTTCTCTCGCTTGATTGTCTTGTGATTGTGGTAGAGAAGCGTGAGACATAACAATGCCCCATAAGGAATCTTTTCCCAGACAAGATCAACCTTACAGATCTGAATTTAGTGAGCAGTATCACATTTTCATGCTTTGAACAGATGGGCGGCAGTGAGGGGAACACCGGTAGCTCAGTTATGCAGTGGAGGGATTTTGCTGGAGTGGTTTGCATCCACTTTATCTTATGAGGGTATTTCGATCCTGATGTGACTGGTCTTTTTTATAATGACAACATCCTCATCCTCAGGGCTTTGCTTAGTGGTCGCCCAACAACTTATTAGCACCATTATGTTTTATTTGTTTGTTCGTTTCTTAGCTTGTTACCTGTATGTTGCTTTAAAGGTGGAAACTGTAGCTGCAAAACAATGACCATATATAAAATGCAAGCTGTTGTTTGATTAATTGTTCCTGTCAACGACTTTGAGTCCAAAAAACTTGATTATGAATTTTATGTGTTGTTTTCATAAACCTCCATTATTATGCAGAAATAAGCATAACAGCGTAATTAGCACTACGGATGCTGTCAGTAACAAACATTAGTCATAGACCAGATCACAGGATAAGTGCCAGATAATGACACTACTCTCATCTTACACTAAGTGATTATACAGTTAACAAATGTAACTGTAGCGTAACAAAAACAATCTATCTAAAATGAAAATAATGGTAATAACAATAATTAAACAAATATTCCGTACCTTTATGTAAAAACAAATTAGACATTCACAGTTAAAGATCATCATCGGCTAGGTGAGTGGTAAAGGCATAGTAGCATAGATAGGCTGGTCCTCTTATTGAATGCTAACTGAATTACTGGTTTTGTGTGCTTTTCCCATTGGAGAGTCATGGTCCATGGTTATACTGTACAGATAAACAAGCAGATGTTGACTAATTACCGAAGTGTTCATTATCTACAGTGTCAAACTGTTGATATGTCTGGCTAAATGGTATGCCACAGAGTCCAAAGCACCCAGCAGAGAGACATGTACTGTTTATGCTTGAGCTTGCGCACTCAAATTAAAAACACATCACTTTGACAGCTTGTTATGGATTTTTTTTGTTTGTTTGTTACAAAACGGCATTTTATCCCTGCTATACAGAATATACAAACATGCTAAAATGAAACAGAATTATTTCTTTTTCTGTTGCATTACAGTTACATCAATCATTTCAATTAGAAATTAAAGTTGTTGCCAAAAAAATCCAGTGTGAGATTAATTCAGTTTCAGTTTTGTGACATCTTGTATTATCCAGCTGATAATAAAGGGACATACCTGATCAGCTACAATATTCAGGTAGGCCGTGGCATTTAAACGATGCTCAGTTGGTACAAACGGACACGAAGTGCGCCAAGAAAATATTTATAACAACATTACACCAGCAGCAGCCTGAACCATTAATACAAAGCCGTATGGATCCATGATTTCATGTTGTTTATGCCAAATTCACCATTCAAATGTCTTCTGCTGCTGTAGCCCATCTGTTTCAAGGTTCAATGTGTTGTACATTCAGAGATGCTCTTCAGCGTACTTCAGTTGTAACAAGATGTTATTTGAGTTCCCTTTTTATCAGCTCAAACCAGTCTGGCCATTCTCCTCTGACCTCTGCCATCACCAAGACATTTTCACCCAGAGGACTGCTGCTCACTGGACATTTTAACCCTAACGATGGCTGTGCATGAAAATTCCAGGTTGTTCAATACTCAGACCGGTCAAGTCATCTAAATGAGCAGATTGTTTTAGCTGTGTCTATATGCCCAAATGCATTGAGCTGTTGTCATGCGATTGGCTGATTAGATATTTGTGTTAACCTGCAGTTGAACATGTGAACCTAATGAAGTGGTCAGTAATGTGCAGAGTCTTGAGACACCCTTCATTTCTTCATATTAAGTTAAATTAAATAATATAGATTAAATTAATTAGAACAAATGTTTTATTTGATTAGGCTGCAAAGTGCCCGAAGATACAATTTATATTTAGGTTGTTTATGTAACAACCTCAGCAGCAACCTCACGTCCTCTCTTGTCTGTTCCAACCGCTCAGCATTCAGCATCACCAGTATACTAACCACCAGCCTGATCATCTGTCATCATCTGCACCTGTTTCTCACTGGTTCATGTTTTTTTATACTTGAATTATTTATACAGTAGGTCACTGGTCAGGTACAGGGACTGGACTGAAAATGCCAAATATGAGAGTGAAAAAAATGTCCTATTCCTCAAGACCATATTAAAAATAAAGTACATGAAAGTCTGGCTCTTTGGAAGCAAAATATGAAGAAATGTGGGGTGGCTCAAGACTTTTGCACAGTACTGTATATACAGTATTGTAATCATAGTGGTAGGGTGCTTAGTGCTAATAGCACTGTTGCCTTGGCACCTTCAGGGTTGGGGGTTTGAAGTTCACCTCCTTTTCTTTCTGTGTAGTTTGCTTTGGAGTCTTGGTTCTATAAGTCCAAAGACACGGACAGTACGCAGTACCATGACAGGAAGGATCACTGCAATAGTTTTCTTCCCCTAGTGTGTCTCATTTTGCTATAAAATGTGATCATTAACTGCCACTTCAAAGACATGCAACTCAAAACATTATGCCCAATATTGTATAGGTTTTGTGTTGTCTGTTATCAGGATGTTGACTGATGCTTTGAGTGCTGTGGGTTCGGGGTGGGGCCTCCATGGCTCGAACTTAATCAAGTCGAGGTCTTGGGCTCTTTGCCTGCTGGGAACTGCAAGCTGTGGTGCACAGGCTGTTCTGGTGCCTTTTTGTTGTGGCCAGATTACTATTTTTTTATTTGTACTATATATATATTTTTTCATTTTCTGAGGGATCAGACCTTTAGTCCCTGATAGCATAGATGAGCCTGTCACCAGTTTACTGATAATCAGTGTTAATGTGACAATGTTTTGTGGTGGTAATGAATACCTGAGCTGGGCGAGTCTGTATTTATTGGGGCGAGTTATCTATATAGTTTCTTAAAGATGCTATATGAAATTTGACTGTTGCCATGATATTGCTTTCAGGCACCTTCTTATTGCCTCACTATTTTACACAGCAAAAGCAAGCTCTGTTTTCCCAGTTGTTCATGACTTATTTTTCATTAACCTCAGAGAGAAAACACCAATAATTCACTTTGACATTTTGTATGACCTTCAGGGTGCACAGAGCTTACTGTAGGAAAAAAAAAACTGTATGACTGCAGACAACTGCAGGATGTTTTTTTTTCTTCTTCTTTTTCTTTCTTTCTTTCCCTCACAATTTTCTGCTATTTTTATTGCATTGTAGGCAGTGCTCTAGCAAAAGTCCATCTCCCCATATTTGCAAAGACTACCAGATTTGCTGAGGACAAAAAAAAACTCCACACAATTTAATTTATTAGCATGACAGTACAATCAATGTCATACCAAACTTCTTTTGCAATATTTCAAAGGTAAATGCAAAATGAAAAATGGTCTTTCTGCTCCGGTGCATCAAAGAGACAGTGATATATTGGGTTGGGTTTGGAGCATCTGTGTCTTTGGAGTGCACAGTCCCATGGTTTCTGTGTCTGCCCACAGCCTTTCCCACGTGTGAGCCGCTTACTCAGTTTAGCTGTGCAAACGGAAGGTGTATCAGCATCAAGTGGCGCTGTGATTCTGGTGAGTCTATATAGTGACATATGACAATGTGGAATTTGTATGTACAGTTTGTATGTAGGGGAAACTTCCACTCATCACTCAGTTAAACTAGTTGAATTTAATTGGAATCGCTGACTTCCATATAAGTCAGATGTCTTTAAAGATAATACACATCAACTTAGATCCCATTCTTATTTTTTTGTCATTTCTACTTTTGTCACTTTCATTTTTTGCAATAGAGGTTAGCATAAGGTCAAACCATGATATGGAAGCAATATGTTTGAGGTGAGGAGAGGCACTGAACCCCTTGCCACTATTTCATAATCAGTTCTAGTCACTGTCATTTTGTGCCCCCTATGTGAGTAGATGATGATTGTGGGGATAAGAGTGATGAGGAACTGTGTGCCCATGCCTGCTCCACTGGTCAGTTCCAATGTTTTACTGGCAAGTGTATTCCTGAACACTGGGCCTGTGATGGAGACAATGACTGCGGTGACTTCAGTGATGAAAATGTGACCTGCACAGGCTCTGGTGCTGGTAAGACACCATTTTTCTATTTCTTTCACTATTCTGACATTATAAATGTGTATGGTTCGCATTACGAGTTAATGAGAGTAAGCGTCAAACGTAGATGGCGCATTTCCCCACTTTAAAACATATATGAGTAGCTTAACGAGCCTGTGAAACGTTTCATTACCACAGCGTCTGCATAAGAACAGCTGATTAGCAAATGAACATGAAGAGGAGGAAGATAACCATCAAGTTAGCTGCTCATAATTGGCTTAGTGCAATGTCCCCAATTTGCTGAACATAAGTTTGAAACTTTCTCTCTCTCTCTCTCTCTCTCTCTCTCTCTCTCTCTCACTACTCAGCAGATCTGATCTTATCTGTGCTCACTGGAGAACGGCCCTGCAGATTTGAATCTTTTAATCTCTTGTAATTACCTCTGAAAGCCGAGATTGGGCCACGCAATGCTTTCGGCTCACTAGCTTGTCACAGAAATGAGGAAGCCATTCATCAAATCAGCTCCTGGAGAAGGCCTTCAGTGTCTATCTGTCTCCAGGGGCTGCCCAGCTTACTGCTTCTCACTGAAGCGCCCTGATGAGCGTGTAGCCCTTACTCTGGATGTGTAAAGTGCCGAAGACACACGATCAAGCCTTAAGCAAATCAGCCTGCCACTGTCATGCAGTCTAGTTTAACTTACCACCTGTCTCTGAAAGAGACAATTAAGAAGCTGCACAGGGCAAACTGGTGTTTAGTAATTAACTTGTTAAATGTTTACACACGCTTTAGCAGGGGTGTTTTTAGCACCTGTTGATTATCTGTGCAGCAAGCAAATCAATGATGGACAACCGACTATAAAAAAAGCACAAAGAAAACAGTATTCAAGAAAAACAGCGAAACAACACTATGTACGTTGCAATAACATGTAAACGGTGTTAATTAATATTACAGAATAACAGTGTGTTGTGTATGATTTCTCGTCAGTGTTGCCCCCTGTGGAATGCAGCGGTGAGGAGTTTCACTGCCGTGCTGATGGCACGTGTATCCCTGAGCGTTGGCGCTGTGATGGAGACAAGGACTGCGAAGACAGCAGTGACGAGAGCAATTGTCAAGGCATCAAAAGGATGTGCGACCCCCAAGCCAAGTTCACTTGCAAAACCTCAGGTCAGTAGGAGTGTAAGGAGAGTGAGAGAGAATCCGTGACCTTTAACTGGTGCAGTACTCCTCTTTTGATATACAGTACAGTGCAACAAAGGCATTCTGCATGCTGTGAGCAGCACATTCTCTCTCCCTCTAGCCTAAAAAAGAAAGCTAGCATGCAAATCAAAGGCTAAAAATGCAAAAATTAGTTTATTTATTTATCTATTTATCTATATATGTATGTATGTATCTCTCAGCCCTGGAACTTGGCATGCATAGCAAGGCATCTTGCCCGACACCATGTTCAAAGGAAATTAGTCGCAGTGAGGCTGTTTGAAATTCCACTTGATGACTGTTGCCTCAAAATCAGACATCAGTGAGCAGCATGATAAAAGAACATAACTCATTACATGTTTTGTCCTTTTCTCTTCTGATTGTTGTCATGTAATGCCCTACACTTTGCCTAGACCACTGGAACAGTAACATATTAATTGTGCTGGAGATTTGCTAGAGTCCTGCATCACGCTGGAAATCATTTTACTATGATCATAAAACCATGCATTTTTTACAATACCAAGCTTACCCTACCAGGTCTGAAATTGACTTCATCCATCTAATTGCACAGCTTTCTGTTCAATTATGATATGTTAAAGTTTAGTATTTTCTGTGTAAGTAGAATATGACCAATTTTACTATGTTCATTCTGAAGCTGTGATCAGTGTAATCAGTTGAGAACTTGTATACCCATGCCTTTCCATGCTTTACTGCAATTTTTTGACTCACATGCTTTTATTCCTTTTGGGCATATCAATATGCTTACCTGGAAATACCCAATTAGGCTTGACAGCTTGATGTATTTCTCGGTTTTGCCTCTAGGGAAGTGCATCAGTAAGAGCTGGGTTTGTGATGGTGACAACGACTGTGAGGATCGCTCAGACGAGGAGTCATGCACCTCATCTATGTGTGACCCTCCCACACAACCCTGCGCAAATGACACATCCACCTGCCTGCACCCTCACCAGATCTGCGACGGGAGGAGCGACTGTGCCGACCAATCAGATGAAGGCTCATTTTGTGGTGAGTGTCTGTGAGCCTTTTGGCTTGAATGCATCTGGAAGTCTGTACACCTTTAGCTTTTGTATTCTTCTGAGCAAGATCACTATATTGTTGTGGTCCACACTGCATTGTGGAAGCTTAACTGCCAAATAAATGAATGCAGCATCACATGTCATTTTTCACTATACTTTCTAGTGAAGAAGTTTGCTTTTGTCTCTGATTTTTATAGCTATGACAGATCCAAGTGAAGTATAAATGCACAGTCTACAGTTTATTTCCTTAGATTGCTATATTTCTGAAAGCTCTTCTCCTAGGTTGAAATGAATAAAAGATTCAACATACATTATATCAGCATATACTGATGCTTTTTAGATCATATCTGACATTAAAGCAATAATGATTACTAGATAGAATTACACTGTATATGGTGTGTGGCAAAGCTCATATACACTGGAGCGAATCAATCAGTATTGAGTTTGCCACCTAATGGCTGAACAGACCCTGAAGTTACTCTATTCATGTTAGCACACAATGTCCCAAAGGTTTTCTTTCATTCCTGTATTACATTCTCTCCCGGAGCAAGCGTGTGACCCTTGTGTGCGGCCAACTGAAACTGCCTTTGATGATGTGTTTGCTTCAGTAGCCATCGCTGTAGAAATAATCTCAGGAGAATTGCCAATGTGTAATCCTTTAGAGCAGGACAAGATAAGCATTTTGGTATATTTAAGCTTGTTGTCAACAGTAGCTCATGGGAGACTACTGGCATTGTGCAGGAACAAGGCGCATTTCTAATGCGAATGGACCCACCAAGGTTCTGCCACCTCATTGCCAATTATATAGTACAGTGGTAGCTTCGGGGGCTGGTTGATTTGAGCCAGCACAGCTAGTCTTTTTTTTTTTTTTGCTTTATCCTCAGGGAGCAAAAGATTCTGCTCCTTCATGAATTTCAGGGCCCCCCGTGGACTAAATTAAATCCTTGTCAGTGCTGAGGGGGATCATCTTAATCACTAAAACCAATGAGTCCTTGGGACAATGTCATTTTATCCAGGTTTTAAATCTTGGTTTTCCTCCTTTAAACAAGGACAAGAGAGGAAAAAAGAGCTTTTCATTACAGATGAGAAAGGGAGATGTATGAGAAAGTGTATTTTTCACAACTCTGAAAAGACATACAGTACCTCAGTTTCTGTTTTCACTTAGCTTGAAGCACTATAAGTAATAAAGATATCTTCTGCTCAGACAGGGTTCATTTTGTTTGCTGTGCTCACCGCACAAAGCTGGTTCCTTTAATTTAATACTTCAGCCTCATTTCTTAAATAGTGCCAGACAATTTCAGAAGGCTGACTGTCACACTTTGCTAGTAATGTCCATTAGCTCATTATAATTAAAATGTAATTTGAGCAACCTTTTGTCTTTAATTTGTCTTTTCATGTTAAATGTATTGTGACCATACTGGTTGTTTGCATGTTGTTTGCAAGAAGTTTGCCTTTTAGATTTTGCAAATGCCTCCGTACTCACGAATATTTCCGCACTTCCGAGTAATTATACTGTATTTCACAAAGTTTCAGCTAATTATCAAACTTTAACCATGGAAAATGTCCAATTATTATGAACTTAATTCCTCTTCAGGAATATTTAAGTGAAGTTGGAAACTGCAGCCAAAAAACAATGCTATTTATAACACCACATGAAAATCAGTTACGCTAGGGCGAAAAAAGCAAATGATATTGAGAAACTTCATTTACTGTATGAGATGCACACATGAGTCTGTATGAAGAATAGATGGACCAAATCTATAGGCAGTTCATATCCTGTAAGTAATTTTCCTTGCATCAAAGATTCCTTTGAATAAACTTTCAAAGAATGAAATGGTGGAGTGAAAAGTATTTAATATATTTTTCCTATAATCTGCTTGTACCTGCTGAATAAATTGGCTAATTGATTGTTTGGGTGATCGATTGATTTACTGACTTTTACTTACTTTACCTGCTTAATTTCTGCATTTGCTGAATAAAAGTTAAGCTTTTTTTTCTCTCAACAGTGTCTTCTCCCCTATATGTTTACCCAGACAAATGCTTACAGGCGAATGGGGGCTGCAGTCATCAGTGTAGTGTGGCTCCCAGCAGAGGGGTGATGTGTTCGTGCCCAACTGGTCTCCACCTGGCGGCAGACAATAAGACATGTGAAGTGGTGGACTACTGCACCCGACACCTGAAGTGCAGTCAGAGGTGTGAGCAGCACAAAACCACAGTCAAGTGCTCCTGTTACCCTGGCTGGAGGCTCGATCTGGATGGGGAGAGCTGTCATAGCACTGGTACTTTCATAGTTTGTGCACATTCCCAATTCAGATGTCTACTGCTTCATAAACTGGTTGCATTTGGAGGCACATCAAAATGTAATGCAAAGAAATGATGTAAACAGAGTTTTGGCAATATAACAATGTGTAATTATTGCTTCAGTCAGCTAGAAAGCTGGCAATTTTTACTCTGAACACTGCAAGTGATAGCCCAAAAGCCTAGCATAAATCTACCTAAGCAACCAATTTAACCTAATATCCCCATTTGATATCATGCCTGTTAATGAATTCATAGCAGAGTTACAGGCATTTTGAGCTTTATGAAGGGGATGTGCTCACAGCGCAAAGCAATAAAAGGAGCAATAATCCAATGACAGCAGGATACACAATCAGGGGCTTTCCAGTGAGAATCTAATGTCTTTACAGCAGCTCGCCTGCCAAACACTTTTAGATTGTTTCAGGCAATCAGATTTGGGTCATTAGCCAGCGGAGGACAACGAGCATCTGTGTGATACTGTGTGGTGAGCTTGAGAAACATATGCAGAGCAGAGTTGACTCAGAAAACCATGACATTCGTTATCATTTATCATTGTCCAACTGTGATGTAGCAAAATTAGCTTTAGCTGTTTACATGTCTCTTTCCACACTGTCAGATCCCTTTGAAGCATTCATTATCTTTTCCATCCGGCATGAGATCCGAAGGATTGACCTTCACAAGCGTGACTACAGTCTGCTAGTGCCTGGGCTCAGAAACACAATCGCTCTAGACTTCCACTTCAATAACAGCCTGCTATACTGGACCGACGTGGTAGAGGACAAGATCTACAGGGGAAAGCTCTCAGACACCGGAGGTACTGTACATGTGTCTAAATCCCCACATTTTATTCTGCCTTAAATTGAAGAACTGATTGCTACCTTTGATTGTATGAAATGAGGGTGTGTGCATGTATATATGTGTGTTTGTATGTATTCTGTATGTCTTCAAGAGAAACACAAAATCTCAGAAGGGGTTGACAAATGCAGCTGGTTCTCAGGCTAGTGTGATAAATTCAGCAGGGGGTGTCCATTGCTAAATGGACACCCCCTGCTGAATTTATCACAAGAGACTTTCCTGAAGCCTGTATCCACGGCCCTGCTACGGCTATTGCATACCCTTTGTTAGCATTTCATAAAGCTCTCCGCAGCCAAGGATAATTGCAAACAGCTGGATTATAGACAGTCTGGGAAGTTTTGAATGTTTAATAGAAAGCCTAGAGAAATCTGCCTTCTCTCTGTAATGTCGATTTGCTCTCCTCCTGAGCTTGCTACCTATTCCTGATAGCATTTTGGGGAAATGAAGGCACAAAAGGTGGAATTCTTTCATGCGATGAATTCTACTCACTCTGGGGCCTGTTGTGCTAGTGCTAGTGATGTTGGTGTGATTGCTGTTGCAGGTGTTACTGGGATTGAAGTAGTAGTTCAGCATGGTTTGGCCACTCCTGAGGGACTGGCAGTGGATTGGATTGCTGGAAACCTTTACTGGATTGACAGTAACCTGGATCAGATTGAGGTGGCGAAGCTGAATGGAGGAATGAGAACAACGTTGATTGCAGGGGGGATGGAGCACCCTCGTGCCCTTGCTCTGGATCCAGGCCAAGGGTAAGTATTTGTCCAATAAAATGGACAGCCAAGGATATTATATTTATGTATGAGTTAATCAGGATAAACAGTGCAACATTCACAGAAAGAATCAGAGGAATACATTAACAATTACATATAAATAACATAAATTATGAAATCGTCTATATATAAATTAATTAAAGAAAGTTATCAAACCATTTTAAAACGGAAGTGCATTCCTGAGAGATAGTCCGACATACATTTTTAATAACATGTCAAGAAAGATGTGTTTTGTTGTGTTATGCTTACATTTTATATCAATTTGCACTTCCTCCTTTGAGTTCTGTCTGCTCTGATGCTCAGCCCCAATCTTTCAAGACACCATGTGGGAAGGAGGAAGCCTGAAATATGACAACATGAGCTCAAAATAGTCACAAGCTGATCCCAGTAGCATTTAGTGCTTAGAGAATGCTTTTTGGCACTAGAAATTAATGGAACATAGTCTGGGGGCTTATGTTGCCCATTTCAGACATTGGAAATAATTCCTATTAAGTGCCATGGGCAACACACAGAGAGGACAGACTCAGTATCTCTGCTCGCAAGCTGCAGCTCATGTTGGCAGTCAGTTGAGTGACACGCTGTAAACGGTCTCACTGGAAGCTAAAGTGATTTTTTGAACTTAGAAAGTCTAGCAGATTTTGTAGTCTAACCGATTGTTAAAAACTTCCAAATATACTGTATCGGTTTAGGAACGGAGGTTCTGAAAAAGACAGGATGAAATAGAATAAATAATCAAAGAGCCTTGAGGTGTCTGTGCGCTCTATTGTAAAGCAAATATTAAATGTTATCATATAAAATGCTTTTAAAGTGTTCACTGGTGTGTGCGTGTTTCCCATTTAGCATGATTCATGAGGTAGTATACATGTTAAGTAATTTTTATTGCATTTTTAGCACTGGTATATTCATCTCTGTTTGAAAGTTTGTTTATTTATGGCAGTGCATAGGACATTACTCATATAATTCATCACCAGATGAGCGTAGTGGAAATATTTGGCTGTGAGACTTACCCTGCAGTGTGTGTTATCTGTATCAGTGAATCTCTGCTCCGCCGTTGTCAAATGTGGGGAAATAATTAATTTTGCAGTTATGTTGTTTTGCAGAATTGTTTTCTGGACAGACTGGGATGCAAACTTTCCACGGATTGAGGCTGCATCAATGAGTGGAGGTGGGAGGCGTGTAGTATTCAAGGATATGGAGATTGGAGCCTGGCCAAATGGACTAACACTAGACCACCTGGAGAGGCGCATAATATGGACAGATGCTCGGTAGGCAAGGATATGAAAATGATATAAGTTAATATATAAGGCATAATCATTTGAGCAAACTGGGAGCTGTGGTTTCAAAAATGCAGATTTTTTTTTTTTTTTTTTTTTTAAGAATGGAAAGGACAATACAGCTGCTGCTATTAGATGAAATCAATGTGCAACAACAACGCTCTACTAGTTAAACACAAACACTCTCTGTCTTTTATCTCTCTTTGACACACACACATGCACACACACACACACACACACACACACACACACACACACACACACACACACACACACACACACACACACACACATACATACACACACAATGAACACAAACACACGCACACACTCACTTTACCAACAAGGTGGCAGGAAAAAAAAATGACTATATAGTGCAACTTTCATCTGTCTTTCACTTGCAGTCACTAGTCTGACAAAGTGTGAGTGCTTGTAGTGGAAGTCCCTCAGGACATCTATCAGCTGTATCACACCTTGTCAACAGTGGCAGTTCCAAACTGCCGTGGGTGTGAGAAGTCCTCACAAGGTTTTCCTTGTCTCTTCAACAGCTCAGATGCTATTTACTCAGCCTTGTATGATGGCACAGAGGTCATCGAGATCCTAAGGGGCCACGAATACCTCTCCCACCCCTTCGCAGTGTCTGTCTTCGGAGGAAGTGTATACTGGACTGACTGGAGGACCAATACTCTGGCCAAGGCTAATAAATGGACAGGACACAATGTCACCCTCATACAGAAGACTAGTGCACAGCCATTTGACCTACAGATATACCATCCCAACAGACAACCCCAGAGTAAGTATTTCCGTTCCATTTGAATATACTAGTAATGTTGTAAAGCACTATGTTTATCTACTGCTTAACGAACTAAATTCAGTATGTTCTTGTCATATAAGCGAAACTACACTCAGATTTAAATGCTTCTCTCATGGGATATAGAGCATTTGATATGTTTTTTTCCACTTAGGAAAAACAGCCATCCTTAGAAATACACAGGTTGAGGTTGTTGTTGAAAATTAATGCTCAAAGTCTAACAGTTCCTGAGATATTCAACCAAAAACCAGCACTCTTATAAGGTAGTGCAATATATCAGGTTACATTCTCTTTATGCGTGAGTCAGCCATGCAGCGAGAGCTGTTGCTAATCAACCGGGCTAAACCATGCCTTTTTCACTCACACACCCATGTTACTGTAGGTGAATGGTCAAATTGCTTCCATATTTCACGATTAGTTCAGGAAATGTCTCTGTTTTTAGAATTATTATTATTATTATTATTATTATTATTAGTAGTAGTAGTAGTAGTAGTAGCAGTATATTTTAGTTTTATTTGCCCTGCTATATGTTTTGGAAAATATTCTGGTCTGTCCTGGTTATGGTTTTGTGAGAGTGTACAAAATGAATGAATCCAGTGGCCGCCCGATGGTATGAAAATTCAATTGTGCTGATTCCTGCTGTTCATTCATTTTTCTTGCCCATCAGAAAGTGCCTCCAATAAGGGTGGTGCATAATTGAAAAAAAGTGGTCATGCAGAGAACAAGCCATCCTAATGTGGCCTCTAGATGTGTTCCCCTACTCTGCCTAAATTTATTTTAATTGTGTCCTGGTAGTTCGTCAGGCAGCTTTTTTCTTATTCTCTTCTTCCTGGCCAGTAAGGACAGCTTCAATTTATCTTCTGAATGCACATGGTGGCCTCTGTGACTTTATCCATTTCAAGGGAAAAAAAAAACAAAAACATGATGAACATGATGTAATGAAAAAAAAACTACAGTATAATATGAATATACTGTATGTTATCACTAATGAGTAGTTGCTCATTTTTCATTTACTAGAAAAATATTTGTTAATTAGGCTCCTGTCACTTTTAAACACACAACAGCGTGAATTTGCTCATACAAATCTAGAACAATTTATGTTACCTATTACAGTTTAATTTCCAGATCCCATAAATATAACACATCATTTCTTTTTCATTCCTGGTGACAAGTATATAGTGAAACCATTTTTTTTTTTTTAGCTTTTATTGGGTGACTATTTGTAGTGTGCTAATATTAAAACATTCCAGGTGAACAGCTTCCTATAAATATATGCTTCAACTGAAGTAATCTCATTTGCATCACTTCAACCCACCCAAAACAGCGGAAAATCCTGCCAACAAGCACAGACTCGGTTCAGATCTTCTGCCAGTGCAGTCGAGTGACTGTTTTACTCTGATAAGTGCCGACAAATTGTGCTACGTTGCCAAGGAAGCCAATAAGTATAGCTAATCCAATCTTAAAGAGCCCGCCGGGAAAGGCTGGCTATCACTGCCGTCCAAGATCGCAGCTAACAGGCCACGGAAATTGGGTTTGTGTTCGGTGTTACTGTGTTGGCAGGGGTAAGAGTGAACCTCTGGACGCCAGAGGAGTGTAATGGGAGAAAATGCTCAGTGGGTTAATGGGGCTAGACTGCAGGCATCAACAGGCTGTAAATATGTTACATGTAGTAGAAGAGCTGAGGGCAACATAAGGCTAAAGAACGTGTGTCAGACTTCAGCCTTCCGCAATAGCTAGAACATGCTATATCCATTGTTTAAAGCATTTCTACAAATGTTCACAAATGACTACAATCCCATTTCATAATAAAGTCTGAGGATGGAAATCTCAACTAAGGCAAATCAGCAGAGTGCAGGCAAGCATAAACATTCTGCTATTTTTCCCCTCCACATCTTACTTTACATTGTTATTTGCCGGTTCAGACTGATGAAGTGTGTCATGTATTCGTATCACATCTTTGGCCTGCTTATCATTAAAACGGGACAGTATAACTAACTCCTGCCTTCCTAGCAGTCTCGCCAAGTACACTTCCGCTGTTTATCCACATTCTTTTTCTTTCAAACAGTGTGATTTCCCCAGAAGACCTCACGAATGTATAATTAATTCACTGGGTCGCTAGACTATGATTTAGTTACTTATTCATGTTTATGGTAAATAATTACAAAAATATGCCAAATGAATGTATTAAAAATGGGGGGAAAATAATGGACCCGTTTACGAAAATCCCACCGGAGCAATTATTTTTTTACGAATGCAGTCGGTTTCTGAGTTAATTATGTGTTGTAATGTTCCTCTGGGTTCACTGAAGGGTTAAAGATTCTGGAAATATCATCTATGTAGTGCATTCATAATGTGGAAAATGCACCATTCCCAGATATTTTAACTAATATCTAACTGTAAACACTGTGCCATTTCTACAAAAAAAAAAAAAAAAAAGCAGAGAATCGTGTCATGTCAGAGTAAACCTAATTAGCAAGCCATTTCCAAAGAAAAGCAGCTAGGTCAGAACCTTTCCTATTTCCTTCCTATAAATAACAAGCGCTTTGCAGGACATGAGTAAAATATAAAATAAATAAATAAAATTGCCTAAATACACACTTTCATATTTGAACTTGCTTGTAGTGTGAGTTATGTCGTGTCACTGCAGTCACCTTGTATAGATGCTCTGGGTGATATTGCTCTTTTAACATCTGGGTGTTCTGTGCATGCATTTGTGTCCATTTTAGCTGCTTCCCTGGTGTTCGTGGAATAATGCTGACAAAGACAGCTTTGTGAAAAGTGAAAAGGCGTAACGAGCTAATTGACTATTCTCCAGTGACCTCTTAGCCATTATCATGTGATCTGCCTAGTCAGCAATAGTCCCTGATGAAGTACCACAGAAATGGGCCACTCATGAAACAGATATGCTAGAGATGTTTCAGAAAGAGATAGATTTATATATATATATTTTGCACTGTGCTACGGCACTGTAAGGTTCTATGGAGCTTGTAGCAGCAATTTGGATAAATATCCTTGTGAAAAAAGCATAAAACATTAAGTATACAGCATCTCTTTATGTTTTGTAGTAGCCTGTGAAGTTTTTCATCTTCTTACTGTACTGTTCATTCTTTTCAGGTTTCCCTCTCTCTTAGTTCTCTTAAGCACAATCGTGCCTCATGTTGCAATACTTCCTATAGACTGTGTCCAGATGGAAATTCAAGCAACTTTCTCTCTCTTTCTCCTCCCCGGAACATGTTAATTACCTTTGTTCTTTGATGTGACAGATGTACAGTATGTGACATAAGGCATTTGCTGCACGAATAAAATAATCTCTTTGCTGGTTATAAAGAGAATATCAGATGCCCCCATCATGCAAGCTGTGTGTGTGTGTGTGTGTGTGTGTGTGTGTGTGTGTGTGTGTGTGTGTGTGTGTGTGTGTGTGTGTGTGTGTGTGTGTGTGTGTGTGTGTGTGTGTGACACTTCCTCATTTTAAATTCTAAAGCCAAATCCGACTGTCTTTTTAATTTAATAGTTTTGTGTGTTTGTTTGTTCTTTTTTGAATTTGCTTTATGGAAGTGTCTGTACAGGTATCTCACTATTTACACTTAAGCAGTTGAGCTATTATCTTGTGGGCCATAACATTTAATCGAGAAAAATAATTTCCTTTAATTTGACTGTAAGTGCTTTACGCAGTGTTTCGATAGTCTTTGTGTGTGTATGTGTATATGTGGCTGTGTGTGTATGTGTATATGTGGCTGTGTGTGTGTGTGTGTGTGTGTGTGTGTGTGTGTGTGTGTGTGTGTGTTTCTTTAGCTGGTGTCAGCAAAGGTTTGCTCATATTCTTTTAAGGATGGCAGCATTCTTGAATCAGGAGACATTATACTTGATATTGATTTCTCTCCTTGGAGTGTTTTCGTTTGGTTGCCCTGAATTCATGTCACTGCTGGTTTTCCAGCCTCAAACCCCTGTGAGCAGAACAGTGGAAGAGGTCCCTGCTCACATCTTTGCCTCATCGATTACAACCGCACCGCCTCATGTGCGTGCCCACACCTCATGAAGATCTCACTCAACAACCATTCCTGCGTGGGTGAGTTAACACCTTTCTGCTCTGCTCGAGTTCTTATAGTTCTCATATTATAGAGTCGCACAAAGTTGTATTTTAGTGAGGGGGCGAGATGCTTTGTGGCATCTAAACCTCAACAAGCTGCTAATCTTATTGGACATCAGTGTTGAGTGTTTGCACTGGCCTAGCCAAGTTTAGCTCCTGTATTAGTGTCCGTGAACCTTTTTTTACTTTGACTCACATCACTGCTCCTCTCTGAAAGTTTCTGAAGTCTCCTTTACATGCTTCACACAAGATGGGTGTCAGGTCTCCACAGTGGCATTTATCTAGCTTTGTGTTTGTTTGTATGGTCTTTTTGCCATCTATTTTCCAGCACTGAAGAGGTTTTTGCTGTATGTGAGACGTTCTGAGATCCGAGGGGTGGACATCGATAATCCTTACATGAACATCATGACTGCTTTAACGGTCCCCGACATTGATGATGTCACGGTTGTGGATTACGATGCTCTAGAGGAACGGATTTATTGGGCAGATGTGAAGACTCAAACTATAAAGCGGGCCTTCATCAATGGAACAAGCCTTGAGACGGTCATCTCTGGAGGTAAGGTAATATTTTTTAACAGGAAAAAAGTGATGCATGGCATTTTGCTTTTACTGCTTGATGGCAGATTTAAAGTGATAAGAATCTAATAAGTTAGTGCCATTATTTATTAGTCCTTGCCCTGCTTATTGTAAATTTAGTCCCCTGTAGTGAGACTTTGAGATATAATAATAAAAAAAAAGTTCTTTAAGACTTCTGAAACCCAGTTTAAAATTATATTTAAACTACCGGAATAACATCTTCAGTGTAAGATTGCATCAGATGAATGAAATGACATAAAAAATGGAGTGTGGTTAGGAAATTAGATTTTAATGACCACTTGATTTTCTGTTACTGCATAAAAAAGAAGATATTTGAGAGATAAACACACTTCTCCTGTAGTTTATAAATATGTAGATTACCCATGTTAGTTTTTTCTTTCTTCAACTACATTTAGACAGAATAAACAAGAAAGTGATTAAGTATAATATATGTAGTAAAGCAGGTATAATAAAAACACTGTACATATGAATGTTGAAGATTAGTGTTATTAGTACTAATGCAGGTTGGTATCCATTTCAGGGTGGACAAATCATATTCGCGTTAGCTCTTTGTGCTGGTGGAAAATGCAGAGCGCTCCTCAGTCACAATTTTTAGTTTCCCAGAAGTCTAACTGACTCGAAAGTGGCAGCTGGTGTAGTGTAATAATGCCAGCTAACTGAATACAGCGTAAGAGTAACGAATAAGCATAAGATTGTGTAGCACATCTTCTTTGTGGCCTCAACAAGAAGATTTGATGGCTAACATCTGGATTAAATATTCAAGGCTGACTGTGGTCTTGATTTTTTCCTAACACGATTAACCATGATGTAACAGTTACTTACTGCAGGAGAGTTATATGACAGCATTGTGTTACACTTTATTTTGCTTGGTTATGTGATTTCACTTATCTGCATATTCCTGAGTCTAAAAAAGTCATCTGTCATCCATACATGCTAATTAATCTGCTTAGTTAATTTTTCTTTTTTTTTAAAGATTGATTATATATATTTATTTATTTGTTTAAAGAGGAACCACCTTGCATAAGTGTACCAGAAATGGCTCATACATGTTCACCTAAAATACTCAACAGATCACAGTTTTTTACAGTGTAACACAAGTTTAAACCATACATTCAGTACTGAGCCTTCTCATTAAAATCTGTTATTCCTAGGCATCCAGCATACATCTCACCAGGAGCCCTAAGATTGTATAACATTATCATGCAGATGTAATTAGGTTGCGATGTTGTCCGTTTAAAACAGGACAATGTTTTTGAAAATTCGAGTTACTTTGATGAAATGACTGAGATAATTTTGAATAAATAGTGCTGGCACAATGTCACAAACACAACTTCAAAAGAACTCAATATCAAACTCTACTTATGGCATTCATGCTGCCAAATGTCCATAGCATTTACATCCGTGGTGCCTTAAATTTATGAGTTAGGAAATTCTGTTCCCCGATTGAATAGTTTGGAAAATTGCAGTTGTCTCGTATTTTTTTTTACATCAACTGCAGGTTCCCTGGTGGAACAGAGGTTAGCATTCAGTGCTCCTACTCTTGAGACCAGGATTTAAATCTTGCTCGGGGCATTGCCTTAGTTGCAAAAGAAATGGAAAAGAATCTACCATGAGCAGTATGAGAATTTCAAGGTTCTATTTTAGTTGTGAGATAAAAATAGACACTGTTTTGTTTTTTTTTTTCAGTATTATTTGCACACTGGTACCAAAGTAATTCTAACTTCCAAAAACCTGATACCAATGGTGTTCCCAAATTAACAATTCCACAAGGTCTCAAAATCCTGCTGAGTTTTTTCATCATACCCATATATGCTAAAATTAATGCCATTATTGTAAGCTGATTCTGGTGTTTACAGATATTCAGAACTGCCGTGGCCTAGCAGTAGATTGGCTCTCAAGGAATATGTACTGGCTGAGCTCTGAAAACGAAGAGACCCAGATCAATGTTGCTCGACTGGATGGAGCACTTAAAACTTCAGTCATCCATGGAATTGATAAACCAAAGTGTCTGGCAGTACATCCAGCCAAAGGGTATGCAGTCCAAAAAGTATTTTAGTGCATTTAACATATACTGTAAAAAAGGTTTGGAATACATTACTCTGTTTAATGGATTTATGCACTTGCTTCACAATAATACAGGAGGAGCAGAATTATTCCTTGGGCATTATATAACTTGCATAAGTGTCTAACCCTACTCGAGGCTTAAGTTGTGTGTATATATACAGTACATACAATATATATAAGAATAAACTTGACTAATGTGTTGTCTTTTCAACTGATCACAACAGGAAAATATACTGGACAGATGGGAATACGATAAATCTAGCTAACATGGATGGGAGTAACAGGAAAGTTCTTCTCCAGAACCAGAAAGAGCCAGTAGGTACGTCAATGTTTTTTTCTATTTCTCTTACCTGTTTTAGCATCTACTCCAATATAATTCCCCTGTCACAACTGATATTTACTCTCTTTGCCTACTCCTAAATCTAAATTGTCATTTTATCACGTTTTCTCATCACATAGACTCACATAGTACTTTATACACTAGATTCCATCTGGGGCCACACGCACACACACAAACATAACATATTGCTCACTTACAAAGTCCTCTGGAAACAGATACTACGGTATACAACCACACAAATCTTAGACCTAACTATACACACTTCCCTCAGGTCTTTCAATAGACTTTTCTGCAAGCAAGTTGTACTGGATTAGCTCAGCTAATGGTACGATCAACAGATGTAATCTGGACGGCAGTGGCTTTGAGGTGATTGAAACCACGAAGAAGAATTTAACCAAAGCCACGGCTCTTGCAGTCATGGGTAAGAGGTTCAACTCTGACATCCCACACACTGATGTTACATTAAACCTGATAAAGATATCTTAGTTTCTTGTTTATATTATATATCATTAAATTAATGCAAACTAATTAGTAGGTAATGAATTATCATTTTTCATTTAATAAAGTTTACTGCTTTAAAACTTTAATGGTATTGGTTGTATTGTTGATCTAGTCACTTTTATTAAAATACCAATGTTCTTGTATCTTTGCTGTGATTATCCATAACTTTTTGACAATTTCCTTGCACTGGAATGGATATTCAGTTCCTTAATATGTGAAAATGAGATATTTACCCTCAGTGAGATACCCTCCTCTTTTTGAGTGATATAGCTTCCATTTTTAGAAAAATGCATCTTTGCTTGTTTTTACCTATGAGATTTACCTGCTTACCATTCAGCTGCTGAAATGGAAGCAATAGAGCTCATCAAGTTGGGGATTTTATGCTTGCATAGAAAAGTGGCTTGAGAAGCCGATATGAATGATTTCTGTCCAGATGGAACTGGATAATGAAGACTGGTTGTTTGGATAGACATCTAACTGCTGCAGAGCATCTGCTTTTTAATCACACCATTCGCATTATGCTGGGTGTAAGATTCAAATTCCAATTCTTTCCATATGTTAGACGCTCAGATTAGGCAGAGAGAGAGCATCCATGTTGTCAGTGGTCAGTGGTTATTACAAATCTCAAGAGGGCAATATATTCACAGTGGCAATCCACAGAGAACAATAAAGCACTATAAGTACATAAAACAACTCATATCATTCGCTAATTTATTTCTCCACTGTTTGGAAAGAAATAATGAACAATACGCCTACATCTCTGTACCGGCTTGCCAGGGATAATTGTAGTAATTGTCAGAGTGGGAAAAAAAATTAACAGGCATATGCGAATCAGAAGATTGTTTTTCAGACAAGAAATATCAGCAAGACAATCATTTTCTCTCTTTTTTTAAATTTATGTCAGAAGTGTAATACAGTTTTAAAGACTCTTTTGCACTTTCCTTTTGCAGTCTTTTCCCTTAATTTGTAATTGCTTCTGTAAACACCTTCATGAGGCAACAGAAATGTATTCTTTATGAATATTAAAATATTAACTTAATATATTAAGTATATATAATAATATGAACACACATAATACTACAGTGTTTATCCACATAGTTACCCGTTTAAGTGCACAGATTTTTTTGACCATCCTTTGCTTTGATTATGCTCATTTGACAAAACAGTTCCTCAAGAACTCAGTACCACCCTTCCATAGCTTGAGTCCTGGAATATGCCCGTGCCATCATTCAGTGCATGCAGGGAGTCAGCTGGCTTAATTTTACTGCCACATAACTTGCCTGAGACTAGAGCTGACCAACTGAAACAATCTTCAAAAAATAACATTGCCTATAGAGGCATGTAGCGTGACACTATGCATGATGGGTGCATCATTTAAAACTCTTCAATTCTCACCCTGGCATGACCCACACTTTGGCTATAGGCCCCGCGGTCACACCATATTTCTTCCTTAAAGTTGACATTCAGCAGTATACTTTCAAATTCATAAATTCTGTTTATGCGTCTTCTTGAAACTAGGGCTAAGTAGTTTTATAATGCATAATGTAAATTCTAGGCCCTGTGTGAACCTGTGAATAATTTTAGTCATAAGAGCATTTCTAGCACCGTTTGTATGAGTAACTGTCAAAGGGTTGGTGAATATGGGTCCAGGAGAACAAAGCTAAAAGCCTAGTCAGGTCCTTCCAGCACAGCACATTGGCTACGTTATGACTCGCTCCTAATAGACTACTAACAGAGGATACTTTAGCTGGTGCTATACTGTTATTTGAAATCTTTTGTTTTTACTGTGCTAAAAACTGCCCTACTGTACCTATTGAAGCTGTTTCTGACTGAAGCTGTAAATTATTATAAAACGTGAAAAACGAATGAAAGGCCACCTGAAAGACTAATGGTGTAAGTTTAAAGAAGTAGCAGGCTATAGCATAATGGCAAAATGAAGCTTTCACTAGGTGCTATCCATCACAATTAGACCGTCTTTCTCACGGTGAGAAAAAGCTTTCTTGTACTTTTTGCAAAGACGACTGTGTCTCTTCAGACAATATTTATGTTCGCTATTTGTGTAGGAGTACAGATTTGTGTAGCAGATTTGTTGAGCCAAGGCACAAATTATGTTATAAACAACTGTCCAAAGTTAACATCATGTAAATTGCTGTAGTATGAAGTGGATAGCACTGTTATAGCATTGCTTCCTCTTGGTCTTCAATGCTCAGACTTCTTCTGAGTATTCCAAACAGCTTTATATGAAACCACGTTTGCTGATTCATTTTCTCCATGAAGTTATATAGAATACCTTTAGAAGCACTTTCTGCAAGCGTTTACTTTTTATGCTGAACATGTTCAAGACAGCTGGTTCTTGTAAAAAAAAAAAATGGGGTGATTATTTTTTTTTCTCTACAAGGGCTTTTAGTTCATAAGTGCACAACTGAAACCTTTTTTATGTGTTTATGTGTGTGTCAGTGTGTGCATCTATCTCTTTGTCCCAGTCTAGGTAAGCCTGGGGGTGGAAGGATGATCATGCAGTCATGTGTGTGGGTGTCTGAGTGGGTAGTGTTTGGAGAAGTGTAGTTTCAGAACTTTTTGTTTTACTGTGCAGCACATCTGCCATAAACTCCTATCTCGTTGCCTCTTTTTGTTGTCATTTACACACACGTTTTCAACATTACACAGGTTATAAATGGTAAAACACACCTCTCACATATGGAATAATACCACCAGTGGATAGTATTTTCTCTTGAGAAAGCATCAAATAGCCTTAGTGCCAAGGATCTGCTTTTCAAGGTTAAGACTGCTGATCCTCTCTCTCTCTCTCTCTCTCTCTCTCTCTCTCTCTCTCTCTCTGTTTGTCTGTTCTCTTGACACACTCAAGGCACGAGGCGACATTGTTGAATAAGTGAGGGTTTTTCACTTGTTTGTTCGTTTCTTTCAAATCCCTTTGCTCTTTCATCATACAAATGACCCGATGCAGCAGAGGCTCATTGTAATTTACAATGTTGCCTTCACCCATATTGATCTCTCATTTGTTGATTACCTGCTTGAAGTGATAAAAAAATAAACCTCTTAGGATTCTGTACTTACGGCTTACCTCATTCAAGGTTAATCAAAGGTATTGAACTCGTATGGAACAAACAGCTCCTTCCTAGCCCTCTGATTTTCAGAATCAGCGCAATCGATTAGCTATTTGGAACACTGCGTCTGGATGTCCTGAGCCGACACCCTGTGAAGATTGAATGAGATTGTGATCTAAGATCTTTGGCCTGTATCTTTGCCATCCCTCTCCTAGCGAGGGAGCCTTAATTGAAGAGATTTACCAAGGTTAACCATCATGCCATGTTATCAGTTTATGCCCCTATAAAGCTGTTTCATCTGCAGAGCTGTAAAAAATGCTATCTGATGGTATCCACCTGCCATACAAATGTCCATTTACTGGTCAAGTGCAGAGCAGAAAGTGACGACAGATGACAGGTCGTATCATTGCTCAGAGATGCAGAAAGAATATGTCACGTGACGCCCTGGCCCAAAGTTGAGTTATTATAAAACAAATGCTTATTGCTTGATTCATTTCTGTACATTTTCTTTCTTAAAAAGCACAAATCAATCCAGGAAGAGGATGTGAAGGGGAAAGATGACTTCCAGAGTTGTGGCATTTTTATTTTGTTCCTTTTTATTTATTGAAATGAGGTTGGTTTGCTCACTCCCTGGATGCTTTAGAAAGAGTTGTTGTGAGATGTAATGAGAGCTCTTGTTCAGATCATGTGACTTCCCTTCATCTGTAATCAGATCAAATGCTCAAAGCGGAAATTGTTCTTGATGAGCTGTGCTCCAAACCAGCCACCACCCTGGATGCCAACAAATGTGCCAATACTGGTAATCTGGGCTTTTTTATTTTTATTTATTTATTTATTTATTTTTGGTGGATCAGACATTTCAGAGCGTATTCGGATGCCATTATTTTCTTTTAATTCCACAGAATAATTTAATCTTTTTAAAACTGGAAGGCAGTTTCTTCTAGGTCACTTCTAGACATGACTTGCCCATGTCTTGAAATATAGAAACTTTAATAGTTGTGTAAAGAATTAATAATTTCATAATTTAACATTTTCCTAATGCGTAATGCTGATTTTCTTTAGATTTTTTTTTTACATATATAAATTATAGTTACAACGTTGCTGTGAATCCCACTAAACTGTCCACAGTGATTTCTATAGGGCTCCTCCTTACTCCTTATGTTAACTCTCCAGTACTGTACAGTATGTCTTTGAAATAAACACTCTAAGACCTCATACTCATAGGTTTATACTTTTATTAACTCACATTTATAATTCTGTTTGACAATTCTTTTTTCTTTATATTCATAGTGAACAAACAAACAAAAAAATCACTTAAATTTCTTTACTGGTCAGAAATTTGATGATGGAAAACAGTAATGGAGTGTATTCTAGGTTCACACAGAAATCACAAGAATCAGCCATGCATAGAGAAAACAGACAAGGTTGCTTACATATTTATATAAATAAACAGTTTGTAAAAGTATCCACCATTTCTTTTCTCTATGAGTTTGTTGATCCATATATCCTGAAAGCATCGCATTTCTCCAGCACTTTGGCTCTGTTTGCACCTCGAGTAAGTTTAGCAGTAAATCCCGCACGTAACCCAAAATACATGCCATTTGATTTGATTCACTTCCTGCAGATAGGGTGATACAGAGTTGAATCACTTTCTCACTGCGGTGGAACCATGCAAGAGTTCACCTTGAACTGAACCTCCTTGATCCTCAGCCTTGCACAGGTTATTTTGGTCCTCACTGTGTGCAATTACTGTGTTCTCAACCACAAAAAGGAGAAAGAAGCAGTAAGACTAAATTTAACCTGAATAAACTGCATATGTGTAATCACCCTATGTTGTCCATTTCTTTGTCCACAGTGTTCTTTGGATTTAGAGCAACTGTGCCTCTCTAGGTCACTAGTGATGATGAGATTACATTCATGAAAATGCGTGTTTTGCATTTTTTTTAATCCTTCAAAGTGGCTAAGATCAAGGTCACCTTCTTTCACACTGTTGAGAATTTGTACTGTATAGCCTTTATTTTAATATCCTTGGTCACCTGGTGTGTCAGCACTGCCTGCCTCTCTGCAGCATGCACGCACAGTTCAGGCTCCAAGCCAAGAACAACCTCTGTTGCCCTTTGTTGAACACTGTGCCTGAGCAGGAACAACACACAGACTGCTATCTACTGTGATGTTCTGACATTGGTCGCACTCCGACGGCTCTATGAATGGAGAGACCTCTTCTCAGACCAGGGCATTGTGCCAGGCTGCTCTAAACACTGCTTCATTGACTTTCCTAGACACAGGGACAAGCACAATGCCCCAGTCCTATCTAGTGTAGTTATAATTTACTAATGAGCTGGAGCAAACCCATGTGTGCAGTAGTTGTGGAGAGAGCGTACATGCATCACAATAGCTTATACTCATGGTCAATGAAAGATTCATATGCCTTAACAGGTGGCAAGCTGTGGTGGGCAGATGATGATTTGGCTCAGCTAGGAACAGTGGCCAAGCGAGATGGTCGCAGCCTTGTGGCACTGCGCAATAAGACCAACGGAGTGGTTCACATGAAAGTGTATGACCGAGAGGGCCAGAAAGGTAAGCTGTCAAAAAAATTTTGTATTTAAGAAAAAAGAGTTAGTTCGAAGTGTGGTAATGTAAATTAAAATGGCCTGTGAAATTAGATGTAAATGAAAAATAATGGCTGGCTGGTTTTTCAAGGGTTTTAATACGATGATGATTTATTCCTGCATAGATTATAATGAGTAACATTTACAGTTTATGGTTGGACTATTACATTAAGTTTGATAACAAATCCTCCCTTTCTTTTTCAATATGTAAGAGTGCGCTGCAGATTTATTGGTGAATCACTTTTCCATTTTCTGAGTTATTAGGCAAATAATTCAGGCTAATGGCAGGTCCATTAACAACGTTGCCGTGAATCCCACTAAACTGTCCACTTGAATAAAGAATGACCATTAAGCAGCTCTGATGTATATCTATTCAGCCCCTAAACTTTTCAAGCAGCAGTTATCTTCTCAATTCATATTCTCCTCTGTCTCATTACTGTCCGAGACAGCTAAGGAGACATTTCTTTGGGAGCACAGCAGGGTGTACATGCTTTTCTTTAGTCATTTAGTCATTACTAAAAACTAAAGGGTCAAGTTTGGGAAATGTCTTTTGAAGCATTCAATTTAATGGGTGTTGTGTTACATCTTATAGGGAGGAACGCCTGTCAGTTGAACAATGGCGGATGTTCTCAACTCTGTCTCCCTACATCTGAGAATACTCGCAGCTGTGCATGCACTGTGGGCTACAACCTGCGTGCCGACCGTCTCTCCTGTGAAGGTATGCATACTGTTGCAGTGATTAAGCCGTAATAATAAGACACACCATAGGCAAGCTGTAATGTGTGAAGACGAAGAAAAAAAAAAAAAACGTTCCTCAAAGGTTCAACTCATAATATTTAAATCATCAGTCTTGATGATTACGGTATTATAATGCTGATGAATTTTCCTTAATCTTAATCTGTCTTCTCTTTTGTCAGCTACAGTATAGTACCATTTTAAGGGAAATGTATGGTCTTAAATACTGGGACACATTTTCCATTTTTATTCTATTGCATCAGATAAGATTCACTGGAGACCGCAATTTGTTTTTGTGTGTTTAAGGCCTGAACTCCTTTCTAATGTACTCTGTGCATGAGGGCATGCGTGGAATCTCTCTGGATCCAACGGATCATACGGAGACATTGATGCCCATCACAGGCACTTTGTTTGCTGTCGGGGTGGACTTCCATGCGGGTAAACATCCATCATTCTGTCTATTCCTGTGCTGTCTTTGTCTCAGACTTGATCTTTGCATGTGTGGTAACTTCCCACTCCTAATTCTTGCCTTGTCTTGCTCTATGATCTGTGCGTTCACATCAGAGAAATATACCACTCCCTATTCATCCTGTTTTTCCACGTTGTTTATGATCAGATATGCAGTCTAATATTAGCTGCTCTGTTTTGCACCTGTGTAAAGGCAATCGAATATGCTGGTATATCATCTTTTGTAGAGATAAAAGGATGAGATGGGTTAAGTAAGTTGATGCCGGAGGCACCACAGATAAATGTTCCTTCATATCTTCTAAACCCAGCATCACAAGGGACTCACTGTAATATATTGGACAATCCATCAAACAGATGTTGGGTGTACTAGACATGGCTGTGCAGGAACCTGGTGTTGTGCTGGAAATATTTTTTTTTGCGAGTTTCTGCATTATTCATACCCACAATAGGCTGTTCTGAAGTGAATCTGTCACTACTTAAATGCGACGTGATGGATGCTGTTTGCTGAAAATGCAATAGTGACAAGTATCATGACGAGTGAGTGCAGGAGAAGAGTTGCTTGTTCGATGGTGTAGAATAATTAAGAGCCACCCATATAAATGAGTTTTAATTTTCATATGCATATCAACTGTGTACCGTTTGCCTAACAGAATGATCTGGACTGCTTCTTGCAAATAATATGATGAAAGTTCAAACACGTGAACTGAGCTGAGAGATCCTGTCCTGTGACGCCCCCAATTTCCATGACCAAGGAGGCACAGTTAAAAGTGCTAACCTCAGTCAAAGGGCAGAGTGTGCAGATGGTCAGTCTCTCTCTTCTCTGCTCCCTTGATCTTGTCTACAAGGGCAGCACGTTCCAGCTCAGCTCAGGTGAGCAGGCTGATGTTGAGCGCAGCTCAGCCCATGACAGCTGAATCCATTCGCATAGCTTTTGCATGCCATTATTAGGCAGCTTGTTGGAGTATGAAACTGATTCGTGCTTTCCAGCTGGCTGCTGTCGAATGTTCAAGATCCATTATCTGGATCTAAACTCTGCATTTATAGAAGACTGCATTTATAGAAAATAAGCTAAACATTACCAGGCTACAGATTTATGCAGGGAAAACACTAAGGCTGATTAGTGTGCTGGTTAAAATCTGCATTTGACTCCGGTGAGAACCTCTTAGCTCAGGAGACAAACATATTCAACGATTTATGTAAATCAGTTGGGGTTTTAGGCTCTTACATTCACCATCAGGAATTCAGGGTGGGTTTTTTTTAGTGGATTGACAAAAATAACAGCACAGAGTTTACAAAAATACACTGCTGGTCCATGCCAAGAAATTATAAAAAGATGCAGCAAAAACCAAAGGGAAACATCTTGCACTGAATGTTTCAGCTCCTGTTGTGAAATATGGTCTCCTGTCTACAGGCAATGACACAGTCTATTGGACAGACATGGGCATGAACCGTATATCAAGGTCCAAGAGAGACCAGACATGGAGAGAACACATTATTACCACTGGCATCAGCAGAGTGGAGGGCATTGCTGTAGACTGGATTGCTGGTATCGTTATCCTCTACATAAAGTTGAGATCATTGTTGCAAAGTGTGACTTTTGAGCCATACTCCATCACAAACTTTCTGTTTATTTTCTCCATGAAGAGAATCTCTACTGGACGGACCATGGCCTTAACCTCATCGAAATTGCTCGGCTGAATGGCATGTACCGTTCTGTGGTGATCTCGGAGGGGCTGGACCAACCGAGAGCCATCGCAGTGCATCCACAGAGAGGGTATGTCACTGTACCGGAGCCTTTGAGCCGAGATAACGCATTGATTTTCTCACAAAAAATATCCCCCTCACTGACCTCATTGCAGCGGGCAAGTTCACAATCTTTGCCCTTTGGTGATGTTTCTCAGTTGACAGGAATTTGTTTGAAATTCAGGGTTTGGTCCAATGAGCTGAACACAGAGTTAAAAAAAGAATAGTCTGTCATATTTCTGATATGGTCAAAACTTATTTTTCGAATATAAATCAACAGATGTGAAACAGCAGTGAACTTGTCTGCATAAAGGCATGTAGTGGCTTTAAACTGCGCACAAAAGAAATTAAATGTACTTTACTTATGTTTTTAACTTTGCAGTGTTTTAATATTTAGACTGTAAGGTAATGTCCTTTCCATTTTCTGTCTTTTCAGAACCCAAATGGTTGTATTTCACAAATAGTAGAACTCTTCAGTCTAGTCTGCAACATACAGTAGCTACATTTCTCAAGAGCTAAATTATAACACTAGTATTATAATATAATGGTTTGAACTGTCAAGTAAAAGATCTTCTACAATTACACAGAGATCTATTTAATCATATTTCTATTCTGTTGCTATTTTACAACTATTTCTTCCTGAAATATACAGTAGTATGCTTCTATTTGTAACTTATTCACCTACTAACCACACATTTTAAAATTGGATTCCCCCTCACAAAAAAAGAAATACAAGAAAAACTGAGATAATCACATTTGACTTCCTGCACTCTACTTATGGAAAATAACATTACTGACAAATAATTATATATTTACAGTAGGAAATTATTTGTTGTTTTGATTACTATCATCATAATCAACATAGATTCCTGTCTCATCACCTGAGGTAAAAGTCAGCATTTAACTCCACGTCTCTTCGCTTCACTGATCTCTGTCTGTGTTATCAGTAGTGTGGAAATAATCACGTAATCATTTAGTCCAGTTCTGAATACTTTTGGCATCATTTTATTTCTTCTTTTTATTTGTATTTTTTTTTTTTACAATTTTTGTCAGTTACGCAGTAAAATCTGAAGGGTCCCCTTATGTCAGCACACACTGGTTAATGTTTATTAATGTTGAACAGAATTCTAAAATAACCAATGACCAATATATACATATATGTCATCCTCATCTGTCATTAAACAGTTACCTATTTTGGACCGAGTGGGGGAAGAATCCATGCATAGGCAGAGCACGGCTGGATGGTTCAGATCAGGTCACACTTGTTAGTTCTGGCATTGCTTGGCCAAATGGAATTTCCATTGACTATGAGGTATGGCAAAGTGCTCTCTTCCTCTCACTCTCTCTCTCTCTCTCTCTCTCTCTCTCTCTCTCTCTCTCTCTCTCTCCGTATGTCTCTCCATCATGTTCCTTGATGCTTCCAGTCTGACTCTTGTTCCTCGTTCCTCTTCTGCTGATGATAAAATGGACCTGTACAAAAGAAGATGCGCTGATGTGCATTTTCAAATTGCTTTTCAGGAAAATAGATTATATTGGTGTGACGCTCGAACTGACAAGATAGAGAGGATCAACCTTGAGACTGGGGAAAGCCGGGAGATTGTACTATCAGCCGCCAATGTGGACCTGTTCTCTGTGGCTGTGTTTGGAGCTTACATATACTGGTCTGACAGGTAATTTATTATTTTACTAAATGCTGGGCTTTCCAAAAGTGGCCCACAAAGCCAGCTGCTACAGTCTTGGAGGTTTAACCTCTTTCATGCAAGGACATTCATAGACCTGGCATAAGGCTCTGACATTTCCTCAGCAAGATCCCTGACTTTATGAAAATGTAGCGAACTTTTACTAAGTGTCATTTTCAAGGTGAGGTTTAGCTCGGCTAGTGTTGCAAATAAAGCTGGCGTGTGAATTTAATAAAGCTCCATTGTTTTTATATTATGTAAGTACCACTGATTATACTGATGCCAGTTTTAATTTCCTGTTTCTGCTGTGCTGATTGTGGCAGAGCTCATGCCAATGGTTCCATTCGCCGTGGGCTAAAGAGCGATGCCAGCGAGGCTGTGACAATGAGGAGTGGTCTGGGTGTCAACCTGAAGGATGTGAAAATCTTTAATAGAGGCCGGGAGAAAGGTTGAGGTTTCAACTTAATGTTTTTTCCCCCCATTTTTCCTTAAATGTTTTTCTTTTTTGTAGCTTTTATTTTATTAAATTGCTCCACAACACAATTCTAGATTACTGTGTCCATTGATAAATGTTTTGTCATTAAAACCAGCTTTAATTCCACTAAACAATAAATTCGGCACTATCCTTTTTGTCTTTGTAGCAATACCAATGGAACCCAGTATGTATTATTTTCATAGTGATGTAGAGGCATCTCACATTCATGTGTGAAAATGGGAACTTTTACTTAGCCCACACTACTGGTCAAGTTTAACAGAGTTGTTCTTAGAATTTATATATTTAATTCTTAACAGTATATTGGATGAAGCTGTGCACACTTCAGGTATCTTCTTATTTAGCTTCGTCATAAGGAACTTCCCACAGTAGGCTTTTCTAAAAGTTCCCAAAAGTTCCCAAGCACGTATTGGCTGATTCCCCCAAGTAAAAAAAAAAAAAAACTATAGCAGAAATACAACTACCTTTGATTTACAACATTATATTATATATTGACTTCGTGTTTTATATTTGCTGATTTTTATCTGTAATCCTCTCTCTCTCTACACACCCAGATTAGCCATAACATTAACACTGAATATCAAGTATACTGTACTGTATATCAATGAGATGGTCATGGGCACCACCGCTCATCTATACTTTTGTGGAGCAATGGCCTGTTTGTCTGGTTCGATCCCACAGAAAAGCCATTGCAGCCCAATTCATTGAAATAGTCAGTGCAGGCCATGATAGAAAAGGCACCCCATGCACTGCAGCCATGTATATAATGTATAAGCCATGCATTGTACATGAGGCTCAGCAGGCAAAGAGTACAAGCCAGCCAACACAGCCTCCAACTTACCCTGATCCCATTCCGATTGACTTTCCATGGGATGTCCTGGACAAACAAGCCCATAGAGGCCCCACTCCTCAACCCAGAGCATCTAAAGGATCCATTGCCAACATCCTGGTACCAGACACAACAGCACACACCCAGAGGTCTTGTGGACCAGGGGCCAGAGCTGCCTCAGAGGCTCAAGGGCAGCCTACACAAAATTGGTCATAATGTTTGCATTGTAATGTTATGGCTAATTGGTGTATATAGTTTCAATGTAAAAATAAATGTACGGATAATGAAACAGAAATGTAATAAAAGGTGTTTCATGTTTCTTCATTACAATTTTATTATTACAATATTTTTTAAACATTTGTTAAGGATTGTGTTTGCCTCCCCTAGGGACAAACCCCTGTGCTAGAAATAATGGAGGCTGTCAGCAGCTTTGTTTTCACCTGGGCAGTGGCAGGAGAACGTGCTCCTGCGCTCATGGCTACCTTGCGGAGGATGGCTTCGCCTGTCAGAGATATGAAGGTTACCTACTCTACTCAGAAAGGACCATCTTGAAAAGCATCCACCTCTCAGATGAGAGTGATCTCAATTCTCCTCTCCAGCCGTTTGAAAAGCCGGAGTTTTTCAAAAACGTTGTAGCCCTCGCCTTTGACTATCGTCAGCACACCTCTGACCACAACCGCATCTTCTTCAGTGACATCCATTATGGGAATATTCAGATGGTAAATGATGACTGGTCTGGGAGGCAGATCATAGTAGACAGTAAGTTTAACAATCTTAGTTTTATTTATTTGTTTGTGTTTTGAAAATCTTTGTGTGCTACATAGTGAAGTTGACATGTCCTGCAGTGGGCATTTAATAAATAGCTGCTGTTTAGGTCACTTGTAGACTAAATGCTGTAATTCTTTTGATTACACATGAAATTATGAATTTCCCAAAGGACAGCTGGAGAGTAGCGGGAAGTGTGCATGCACTGTGAAATCTGTTTTCATCATGATGTCGACTTGTCAATGCACTGACCTGCATATCGTTAAATGTTCTGCTACCATATCCATGCCTGCCTCTTAGCAACCATTTGTGAAAAGCCATTTGCTGGAAGCCTTAAGAGTCAGGTCGCATGATGTATTGCTGGGTCCAACTGCATGCTACACCCAGTAAGAGTGTTATAATGGCCACCTCCATTTTTCTTCAACTAAATGGGAGCAATTTAGCTGTCAGAAATGATGTTTTCAACATTGCATCTCTCTCCGTGCGCCCACTATTGATGGATTAAAATATCTTGCCTTGTTTCCACTCTTCTTAAAACTATAACACAAATAGGGATGGAAAAGGGGATGATGCATTCTAAGCTTCGAACTGTCATGCCTATTGATTTTTCTATGTAAAATATACAACATGAGAGACATCCTGGTAGCAATCAATATCTGTTTCTGGTGTAGCGCACGGTGAAAAAGTTCAATGCCTAACGATGCTTTATTACAAATTAGTAGCCTAATGAGCCTGTTGAAGTTCATGCTCTCATCTGCATAAAAAGAGTACCTAATTACAATCTAAACAAGGTGGTTTGCATGATTTACTCTATAAGGCCCACTTTTTCCAGTAGACATAAGGTTCTCATTAACCTTGAGTGATTTATATGCCTTCTCTGGCAGCAGCTGTAAGGAAATATGCATCCAGAAACTATAAAGTAGTTACTGAAGATGGCTCAATAGATGCTTGTGGAAATATATTGACTAATGAATAATATTAATAATAATTATTAATATTTTATTGTATTTTGTTGTTAGTCATTTTAAGTAAATAGAAATTTGGGTAAAGGATTTTTCCTGTGATGTTTGTAATCTCATTATGAAAAAATTTACTTATCTGGGATTAATTTCCAACCCTGTCATCATATAGCCTATATACAGATACAGAAGGTCATTTTGGCTGCAGTGCCATGGCTAGTGCAAACCGTAATAGTAGGTAGCTATCACAACTGAAAATGTATAGCACTCGTTAAAAGTATTAAGCATTTATTTATTGTGTAAAGCTGTTTTGCGACAATGTCAATTGTTAAAAGCGCTATATAAATAAAATTGACTTGACTTGACTTGACTTGACATTTAGTCCATTCCGCAGTGCAGAAACTGTGCCCCTAAAAGCTGGCTGATCCTGCAAAGTGTACCAAGATAACATATTTATCTAAGCAGTGTTTTGGTGATGATGAGGATGAAGAGGCAAAAACTGTTAAAGAGGTGTGAGCAAAAGAAGAATTAAATGAAATAAAATGTGTTTGTTAACCATGGGTTGTCAGGGAGTGACAAGGTTTAATTAATCAGTCTCAGTGCAAAAACGTTTAGAGAAGTTTATGCTAAATTATTCTAAACGCGTAAGTAAATAATAATTCATTTCCATTGAAAATGAGTAAAATCATGGCCAGCCCTGTGTATGTTTGTGCCCTTGGGGTGTTGCTGCATTCCCCTTTTGTTAAACATAATTCAGAATTAAGGTGAATCATTGACATATTGTGTCTGCGCGGGTGTTTTGTTGACACCATGTGTCCCAGCTGATAAATTAAGTTATATTTCTCTGAATGTAACTGTTAACAGAGTCACAGAAATAAATAGTTTTAAATCCATATAACATGGCATAAGTGCAGCAATACTATTTTAAAAAAGTTCACCTCAGCAGAAAAGTAAATAAGTTAGTAAGTAAGTAAGCAAATAAATAAATAAACATGAGTAAAATGAACATAAAAATGTTACATTAACCATCAATATTTTTTTATTATAGCCACAGCAAGAATAAATTGATTTGTTAAATAATTACTTTAGGTGAACTTTTCCAGAAAGTGTAAAGATGAAGGACGAGGGAGCAGGAACCCATCCAGTTAGACTATGGAGTGCTATTGTGTGGCCATGAAATCAATTCGTGCACAATACATAATTCAAATGATCAGGCTTGATTACTTCATTCAAGTTATGCATCATTGCATTAAATGGCCGAAATGTTTCAAAATACAGGATATGTACATCAAGGTTATACTATTCATTATAAATTGAATCGCTACAAAAGTGTTTGATGCTCATGTCAGGCCGTCCAATTAATGTCTATATTAGGCATCTTTAACAAACAAAGAAACCTGTGTCAGACAGAGATCATTTTGAGGAAGTCTTTACGGGGACCTCTATGGAGACAGGTGTGTGCAGTGGTAACAGTGCTGGGGTTGGAGCCTGTGATCTTCTGAGCCATAGTCCAACACCTTAACAACTGAGCTACCCCTGATGCACATATTCAGGTGTCTGTGTGTATATGGTTGTGAGATGATCAGTCAGTGCCACTAAACAATAGGTTTTTGAAGAAAATATTGTATATGCTTTGCCACTTACAGTATATGCTCTTATAAAATTTCACAGTAAAGTCACAGTCTGCTTTTTGTTTATCAAACCCACATAATTTATTCATAAGTTTTATAAGATTGATATATGATGAGTCTTTTATATAATATTTGAATTTTTATTTTAAATAGATTGCATTAGTTAGTTTGATTAAACATGGTTGCCATGGAGATGAGCAGTATTTGCTCAGGTTTTATGTATTGTAGAAAAATCCTATGATTCCTCCACGCAACTTTTGTAGAGTCACCTTTAATTTGCTTTGATCATTAATCTCATTAATTGTAAAATTTTTAAGAGATCAAGCATGAGAAAACCAAAAACAGTATCATTGGTGCATCCCAGTATCAATTTACAGTGGAACCTTGGATTACGAACATAATTCGTTCCGGAAGTGGGCTTGTGTTCCAAAACTCGTAAACCAAATCATCATTTTCCCATAAGAAATAATGAAAACTCAAATTATTCATTCCACAGCTCCAAAAAATAAATACATAAAAATAATTAATACAATCTATAAAATGAAAATAAAACAAATTAATCTGCACTTTACCTTTAAAAAAAAGTACAAATAAATCCCGACAGATAAGTGTTTCCGTTGGTGCACGCCGGCGCTGTGTGTGTGTGTGTGTGTGTGTGTGTGTGTGTGTGTGTGTGTGTATGTGTGTGTGTGTGTGTGTGTGTGTGTGTGTGGAATTAGCCCCTTCCCTAGCCTTGTTTTACACAGTAACACTCCTCCTCCCTCTCCCCACCTCGCTTTTTAAGTTTCACAACAAACACACACAACGGAAACACCGTTTTAACAGGGAAAAAATAAATCTCTCTGAGACTGATGTGAGCACATACTAACGGAATCACTTTTTAAGTTTCACAACAAACACATAAACACAGCGGAAACACCGTTTTAATGAAAAAAAATCTCTCTGAGATTGGCGTGAGCATATTAAGGGAATCACGTTTTAAGCTGCACAACAAACGGACATACACAAACACAAAGGAAACACCGTTTTAATGGAAAAAAAATCTCTCTGACACTGGCATGAGAGCATACTAAAGGAATCACTTTTTAAGTTTCACAACAAACACACACAACGGAGGCACCGTTTTAACAGGAAAAAAAGAAATCTCTCTGACACTGGCATGAGCACATACTAAGGGAATCACTGCTGTAAAGTAAAAAAAATAAAAACAATAAACAAATGAACCAGCACCTTACCTTTGAAAAGAATCGCGACAGAGCAGAGTTTCTGTGTGTTTGTGAAGTCGGTGAGGGGATGAAAAGGCGAGAGAGCATCTGTGCGTGTGTCAGGGTGTTTGCGTGTGTGTGTGTGTGTGTGTGTGTGTGTGTGTGTCAGTGTCAAATTACACGCACACACACATAAGAGACGCTGAAAGAATTCCGCAGCGCAAGAGTGACGCTCGGTGTCAAAATAAGAGTCGCATGCGTGATACATGATACTCTGCGCTCATAAACTAATACTTGTTCGGTTTCCGATTAAAAATTCATTAAAAATCTTTGCTCGGTTTGCGGAACACTCGTAAACCACGTTCCTCGCAAGTCGAGGTTCCACTCTATATTAAACATAAAAAACGCTTTGGGCTGTCAGTAAAAATGGATGTGAATGGAACAATGAAGGACGAGGACTGCCATAGAGTTCTTTAGCATAATCACAAATCATCAGCTAGAGAGTTCAAAGTTGGGTTTTCCTATGGGACACACATAAAGTGACCAGCAGTTCAACAAATTTCATTGCAAGCCTAATACTGTCCAGACATTCAGGTTCATAATGAGTGTATATAAATGTCTGTATGCAAATTTACATTAATACAAATATTTAGTTGACCAATACCAGTAGAAAAAAGTGAGATCTACAAAAAGAAGTAACAGTTGTCTAACACACAGTATGCTTCATTACTGTGAGAAATAGAACTTTTTAATTCAGCCTAGACTAGCCTCGGCTATTAGGGTTGTTTCACACCTGAAAAATAAATAAATAAATAAATAAAATTTTATCACAATGCGGTGATGTTATACAATCTGGTTTTGAAAAGTCTGTCTCTCTGCTGCTGTCAACAGGAACACATTGGAAGTATCATTATTTGTTAAAATTAGTTGATGAATGCCTAACACAAGTGATACTGGCTCCAAAGCACATGTGCGTGCACGCACACACACACACACACACACACACACACACACACACACACACACACACACACACACACACACACACACACAGAGAGAGAGAGAGAGAGACACTTCCTGTCATTGGAAGAAGGTGAAGATGTTAATCACCCATATTCCCCTAATTAAGACACACATACCCTATTAATTACTGCCTGGTTCTCAAACTAGTTATGGAGAAGCATGCTGCCAGACATCGTTTATTGTGAAAAATTAATTAGTGATAGACTCCTGTAGATAGCTTCTATTCATTTAAAAATCTTGTAATAGGATAGTTCATCATTTGACAGTTAAGTGGCTTTCTTTTGTTATGCACGAACCTACCTGAATTTTTTTTAACATAATATGTTTTCCTTATTGATGTCATAATCTTAAAGATTAAATTAAATTAAAGACTGTGTTATTTTGGCAAATAAAAGTACATGCCATGATCAAAATACAAAACAAAGTCAACTGTATCTTACTATATTAAATAGATTTTTCCCAGAACCCATTGTTATTCTGTAATCAGAGCTGTGTTTGATTTATATAATCTGATTTTCCTCTACCTTTCTTTAGACGTGGGCTCTGTGGAGGGCCTGGCCTATCACCGTGCATGGGACACTGTGTACTGGACCAGCTCTACTACATCCAGTATCAGCAGACACACAGTGGACCAGAGCAAACATGGAGCCTTCAGAAGGCAACCTGTAGTCACAATGTCTGAAGATGACCATCCACATGTGCTAGTGCTGGATGAGTGCCAAAAGTCAGTGACATCCTGTTGGCACTTTCACTCACCAAGCATGATGACCTACTTATTTAATAATAGTACAACTGGTGATTCTAATCAGGGATTTGCAATTATGGGAAATGAAAACATAAATAAAAAAGGAGCACACTTTTTCTTTCATTAAACATGATTAGAAAATGAAACAAACAAAAGCATCTTAAGTTGTCACAGAGAAAAAAGTCATTAGCTGGCTATAGAAATGATAGGCAAAACATTAAAATCTCCCATGCAGAAATAAGATGTGACATTGATTGTAAGGAAAATAAGGATGCTACTACTCTGCATGCCATGATAGATTGATTGATGGATTGATTGAATAAATCGATCAATCAAACAGATTTGCAGCACAAGCGTAACACTCAAAGGAGGTACTTAAATATAGGTTCTGTTCGGAAAGAAGCAAAATCAAAATTAAATCATTTTAATCCCTGATTCTATTAGCACAAAAAAATACTACTGCTAGTATGCACAGTATAACATTATTATTATTATTATTATTATTATTATTATTATTATTATTATTATTATTATGTTCTTGTGCACTAAAAGCTAAGAAATCAGATTAAAGAGCATTAAAATCCACTGATAAAGTCACACATTAATTTTAAACTCTAAAGTATGACCTTTCTTGTCTGATTGCTCTTGAATTTTCTTAAGCACACTTCTCCGCCGACCTAGAGGACCACACAATCAGGCAATGGTCATGTAATTTGACATTATGTGTATAAAGCACAGCCAAAGGCTGTGAAATAAATGGGTTAGTCATCAGATGGACTGCTGTCATGTCATTTCCTATCTACAGCAGTGACTTAATTTAACGCATTTAACCTGAGCTTTACTCTCATTTAAATAAATAACTCCAAAACAATTATAGAGGATAAAACTATGTATATATATTTTTTTTATTCTTGCTTACATATACAGTATACACAGATCAGCCATAACATTAAAAGGACTGAGAAATTAATTGTTGATTATCTTCTAATATAAGAGGCATATTCATAGTATTATGGTTTAAGTAACATGACAAAGAATTTAAACTGCTGACTTGGCCTCCAAAATCACCAGATCTAAATGTGTTTGAGTATCAGTAAGATGTGCAGGACTATCATGTCTGATGAAAATACAGTACCTTGGTGCCAGAAACCACAGCACACTATAAGAGGTCATGTGCCATGCCTTGATGGTTCATATTTGTTTTAGTGACACAAGAGGGACCTTCAAAGTATTAGGCAGGTGATTTTTTTTTGTTGTTATGGCTGATCAGTGTATTATGTTTATTTGTATAATTGGATTGGCGAGACTTAAAAGAGAAGAATTTAATTGCCGTTCCTTTTTAAAATAGCTTTGAACTCAACAATCTGCATGTAAAGTATTTTCACTAACGATTTAGGAGTAATTTAAAAAATGATCAGACTGCAGACGTATAGCCTCCAGCCACCAGTACTTAAGTTGAAGACTGAGTCGTACTGCTATTCATATTATCTCCTGACCTTGGGTTCATCAACTAAATTAAACTTCCAGCTTCTAAGAGAACGTCCTTAGTTGGTAATTTGGTACGTTTTAAGATGGACTACAGACTGCTGTTAATTAGAGTATAATCTCAAATGATTAATTGGCACACACTGCCATGCATTTCACTAATATTCCATTAGTGTGAGGAAGCTGGACTTTTGTCAAAAGACTATTTGTGAAGACAGCTGTGAAGTTACTGTGGGTCTCTGTATGCATTTTTAAACCAGCTTGTGTACTAAATGTGCTCTGCTACTCTACTTAGTAAATGAGGCTGATTGATTCCTATTTATTGATTTTAAATTACTTATTTGTACGAGTGTTGCTTTCAGCTGTTGTCTCATTTAAATTTTTCAGCCTAATGTTCTGGACTAACTGGAACGAGCAGCGGCCGAGTATCATGCGCTCCACGTTGGCTGGGAACAATATAAAAGTGGTCATTAGTATAGATGTGTTCACTCCTAATGGACTCACTATCGATAACAAAGCAGAGAAGCTCTACTTTTCTGATGGAAGCCTGGGCAAAATTGAGCGTTGTGAATATGATGGCTCTAATAGACATGTGAGTACATCTTCTTTTTCTGTTGTGCATTCTTTAGAAAAGTGACTTTTGTTATGGGTAAAATGAAATCATAAATCTGTGCTGATTGTAGAAGCACATCAAATTTAATACAGATTTTAAAAAATATAAGTTGCATCACATGAAATAAGCCTCTAAAAATGTTTTACTGGAAGCAGAAAATACTAGGTGCGTTTTACAATTCAGGTTTTAACTATATAGAGATTTCCTCCTGATTCATGATCATAAAATGATAGATATAAAAGTGGTTTGATGATTATGCAAAGGACTTTGTTTAGTAATTAGCATTCACTGACACACAGCGTTGTGCATCATGTGCTGTATCAACTTCATTATGATTAATTATACCTAAAAAGAACTTCTTTTTTTATGATGCTTGGAATAAACGCAGTTCTTTAGCCATCAAGTTGTAAAGTAAATCTCTCTACATAGACTTTACTGCAGTTCAGTTTTCAATTTGTGCTTGGCATGACTTGTTCTCTGCCCACCTCAATTAGTCATATTTGAGCTGGCATGGCCAGGTCAGATTCCATAACTATCTCACACTCCGGCCTCCCTGATGCCCAATTCCAAAAACTTCCAAAAGCTGCTAATGAAGGCTTACATTAAGAACCCTACAGAACTACGCCGTCAGCCAGCCAATTTAAAAGTGAAAAATTAGGCAGAAGCAACTGTACTCGCTGCTGTGGGTTCCCAGCACCACAGTAGGAGTCAGCCCCTTTTCACTGGTGAAGGGCACAGTGTGTAAGTGTTAAACATTAGGAGAAAGTTCACTGTACTCAGTCTGGCTCTTCACTTGCCGCTAAGTTTAAATAATATATACATTTGACAGAAGCAGGTTCAATAAACAAAAATTAACAAAAACTGATGTTCGTTTTCTGTATCACATCGATTGTGTGTAAATTATATATCTGTGCATTGCAGCTAACTGAAAGTGTGTTTGACAACTCTGAAATTATAGAAACAGAGATAATTGCTTTTGGACTAGAAAGCTTACACTGCAAATGTAATTTCTAGCCAATATGCTGCATCAAAAACCATCTGGCACACCCCCCCGTATTCCCTCCTCCGATCGCCAGTTGTTGTTTGCTCAAGCTGGGTTCTCTTAATCAACACCTGTCCTATTAATCCCGCTATGGTGGCGGGGCTAATGTGATCATGGCTACAAGCGTGTTTCTGTTAATGGCGAAGGCTCCAGAGCCATGAGACAGCTTCCCGTCGCCAGCTCAGAAAGTCCCACAAGGAGTCGTGTGATGTATATCTGTGTCCGCCACCATGACACCTGCATTAACACTAGCAGGATCTGGGCTAAACTAGCTGCTGGGGGGATTATGCACAGACCATGTCCTCTGCACACATATTAGTTTTGTGTTAGTAAAACACACTTTTATCCAGGCTTCAGAATGTTTTTTTTTTTTCCCCCAGCGGCGCATATTTCAAATAGTATACAACTGTAATATTTTGTCTGTACATGCAACGTGGGTTATAGTTGAATTTATTTGATTGCAGGTTATTGTAAGGTCAGAGTCTGGAATGTTTTTTGGTCTGGCTATTCATGGGAACTACATCTTCTGGTCTGATTGGGCACGACGGGCCGTGCTCCGAACCAACAAGTTCACTGGAGGAGACACAAAAGTGCTGCGAGCTGACATCCCTCACCAGCCTATGGGAATTGTCGCAGTGGCCAAGGACACCAATAACTGTAAGTGCTCACATAATGCAATGGTGGCATCTTTAACTCAGGAATTAAATACTATTCAAATGGACAATATGTCGTTGATATTTCTGAAGTTACCTTTTAAATTCATTTTGTGCCATTTCCAATCTCTTTGATGGTACTGTGTAAAATAGTGGTCTCTACAACTTATAGCTGTTTAGATCTTTAAGAAGGAATTGAAATGATAAATGATCATGGTCTTAATTTCCTGGGAAGAAACCTTAAGTGTGAGATGTAATTAATAAAAAAGCAGCCTTGAGCCGCAAAGGGCGTCTCTGAAGTGTTGCAAATGCGAAAAGTAGGACATTGGGAAATGGGTTTAAGAGGCTCCCGGAGGCCTGTGTTCATAAGCCTGCTGTGAGGGATTTTCGCTTTTCATTTATTTCATCATAGCAAATGATTGTAGCTGACTGCCATCGACCGTTCTTGCCAAGGGAAAAGTAACAGTCATCAATGCGGAGGAGACACAGCCATGAATCGACAGGTTACTGATGTGCTACTATTTTTAAAATCTTCATGTGTGTCTTGATTTCAAGCATGACACTCCTCCATCCTGAGAATCATCCTGTCTTTTTTTTTCTTCAGAGGATTGTAATAAGATGAGACACCAACTGTGTTGTGAAGACTCATTTCCATAATCATGCAGTCATTGTGCAGTGAATTATTGATGCTACAATCATAGATGGGGGTTTGCAGTCCACAGAGACTCTGCTGCCATACTGTAGGTCCTTACGTGATATTTTGAGAGAGAAATTAAACATTTGGCAGCATTACCTGCATTTATATGCTATGCAGACTTTTCAAATTGAACACTGATGATTTTTGTTTATTTGTTTGTTTTCCCTTTTGTTTTCTTTTGACCTACAAACATTCAAGTTCCGTTGGAACATTTTCCATGTACCCCAATATCTATGTAGAGATGGCTTCCCCTGTTTTAGCAGAATAGTGATCTTGATGTTTTTAATATAAACACGAAATGAATGCAAAGACTTTCGGTTATTAAAGGTGACATTGTATAATACTCCTTTTTAACAACTTAATGTATGTCTCCAAAATGTGTCTGTTAATGTTCCAGCTGAAATGCCATTCAGGTCATGGTTTCTGGCATGCATTTAGAGGTTGCAGATCACAGAATCTCTAGCACCTGTGTAGCTACAGAATTCATATTTGACCTTGCCAACCATGCCTTACCTTCAATGCTATGATTCAACTGTTAATGAATATTTAAATATGCATACATTCATGCCTTAGTCATCTCATATTAAACAAAGAACTCAGTGATGATTCATTATCAATCATTTTTTTCTCCATGAACAGCTACAGTTGCTACAGTTCAAGCAGTCTGTCATGTCCCACATTCCTTAAATCAATGTGCTGTTTCTTGTTTGAATAAGCACTTAAGCATAATATTCAATAATATCTTTTGGGCAGTTGATATTGAGATGTGTCTGCTACTTATGTTCTGTAAAGCCTTTATAACGACTCTAATCTAAGGTACTAATTGGTGGCTAATTGGTGGCTTTTGAGGGTTGTCCAAAAATAACAACTGACTGCTGCTGTTGTTGTTATTACTTAATTACCCAATACCATTATTTCATAGTTTTGAACAAATCCAGTATTGTTCTAGAATGTAGAAAGCAAACTTTTGACTGGTACAGTATTTCCAGCATAAATACTGTAAATGAAACTGAATATAGTTTCTCAGAGGCTGGGAGTAAAAAGAGAACTATTTAAATGTTCTTTTGTACAGCCAAGAACAAGATCATTGACTGTGCTTTGCTTTTGGCTGTGACCTGCTGCTCTTCACTGAGTCAGAAATGAAAATGGTGAATAGTGAAGCAGTTTGTAAGGTTCTCCTGGGAAGAGCTAAACACAGACCTGGACAAGGGTTTATGCAAATTCATTATTTCTTTTATTTTGCCCATTTCTCCCACATCATTTAGAAAATCTAAATGATGTGTTTGAGCCCAGGCTTCTTCTTAAACTAAAAAGAGAAGAAAAGAGGTGATTTTTCTTCTATTCAATTCAATTTTATTTGTATTAGCATTTTTAACAATTGTAATTGTCGCAAAGCAGATTTACACAACCAAAAGAAAATTATGGAAATTTGTATGAAATGTGGGAAATGTGGATGAATCAAAGTGATTGTCGCTGATGAGCAAGCTGAGGGCGACGGTGGGAAGGAAAAACTCCCTGTAATGGCAACAGGAAAAAACCTTGAGAGGAACCAGACTCAACAGGTAACCCATCCTCATTTGGGTGATAACAGGAATTGTTTTGAGATCATACTGTTAGGCGGCTGGAAGTCTTTAAGTTAATATGGAGTCCAGTTCATTATTGGAGGCTCAGGTAGAATGTAGGAAATTTTAGTCCTCAATATGAGGCCAGGACCATCTTCGTGGTAAAGTGGAACCATCCCCAGTCACCACACGCATCCCAAGCAGACCACATGCAGACCATCAATGTGACGACATCTGCAACCAGAAATGGAGCACCATGACAAGTCAGACAGGTCCAGAGGCCAGAGGGGATCTGGATCACTGGCAGTCCAGGGCCGGAACGACAGAGAGAGCTAGGGAGAGCTAGAGATAGAGGGAGAGAGAGAGAAGAGAAGAAAAGAAAAGAAAAGAAAAGAAAAGAAAAGAAAAGAAAAGAAATAAAAGATAACAGTTAGGTATGATCAAAGTCATGTACAATAATGTATAAGGTGAATGTATGTTTAAATGTCCTGCCAAATACCTAAATATTTAATGCAGTGTGCTAGCAGGGACTCCGGCAGGACTAACTATGACAGCATAACTGAAAGGGAGAGCAGGAAGGAAAGCGACCAGTCACTTCGCCGTCAACAAACCTGAGTGATCAGTAAGAGTGGGGAAAACCTCATCTTAACATACCAGTTCACCATAATACTGTACGTCCATGAATCCCCCCAGATCTGCACCTTTACCCAAGGCAAATCTATTCACAAAAATGCTTGTCTAAATAAATAGGATTTCAGCATAGACTTAACATTGAGACCCGAAAATTAATTGAAAGGCTCTTCCATAACTTTCGGGCTGTACGAAAATGTTCTGCCCCCAGCTGTAGTTTTCATCATAAGGTGTACTGACAAGTAGCCTGCATCCTTTGATCCAAATAGGCATGGTGGATCATAAATCACTAGGAGTTCACTCAGATATTGCACCTCGAGACCATTTAATGCTTTATACGTCAAAAGTAGTATTTTAAAATATATGCGAAATTTCACAGGAAGCCAATGCAGTGTGGATAAGATTGGGGTGATGTCCTGGTATCTTCTGTTTTTAGTGAGGAATCTCGCTGCTGCATTCTGAACTAACTGGAACTTGTTTATGCATCTAGACAACCACACAATAAGGTGTTACAATAGTCCAACCCAGAGGTGATATAAGCATAAACTAATTTTTCTGCATCATTTAGTGATAATATATTTCTTATCTTGGCAATATTTCTGAGATAAAAGAATGCTATCTTGGTAATATTATCTACATGAGCTTCAAATGAAAGATTCGAATCTATAATTACATCAAGGTATTTTACTGTTGCATTTGATGCAAAAGAAAGGCCATCCAAAGTTACAGTGTCTTCAAAAAGCTTGCTTTTAGCTGCGTGTGGTCCTATGACCAGAACTTCTGTCTTGTCAGGATTAAGCAGAAGAAAGTTAATTAACATCCAGTCTCTTATGAACTTCACACATTGCTTATCATTTTGATTCATACACATTGCATACAGACTTACTTTTTTTTATTGTGTAAAGCTGCTTTGCGACAATGTCAATTGTTAAAAGCGCTATATAAATAAAATTGACTTGACTTGACTTGACTCAACTTTATTAAGCTGTTTTTTTCATCTGGTTTTGCTGAGACATACAACTGTGTATCATCATTATAACAATGAAAACTAATGCCATGCTTATGAATTATGTTGCCCAGAGGAAGCATGAAAAGAGAAAAAAGCAGTGAGCCTAAAACCGAACCCTGTGGAACACCAAACTTTACTTGAGAATAGGCAGAATAGTGACCATTTAAATCTACAAAGTGATGACTAATCTAAATAGGATCTAAGCCAGGAGAGGGCCGTTCCTCCTAGCTTTCCTAAGCTGTGAGTTCTATAGTATGATACTATGATCAGTGGTGTGGAAAACTGCACTGAGGTCAAGTAACACAAGCAAGAGACGCAACCTTGATTCGAGGCCAATTGAAGGTCATTTACTATTTTAACAAGAGCCGTCTCTGTGCTGTGATGAGGCCTAAATCCTGACTGATCCAATTTTGTATGCTATTCCTATATACAGTAGATATGAACATAACTGCTGTGCTACTATCTTTTCCAGAATCTTAGAGATAAAGGGGAGGTTTGATATCGGCCTGTAATTGGACAACTGACAGGGGTCAAGGTCAGGTTTCAAGGTCAGGTTTCAAGGTCAGGGGTCAAGGTCATAAAATCTTCTCATATTTTATGTGTACTCACACTGAGGATCCATTTGAATGTCAAAAAGTTATTTAAAAAAAAAAAAACTTTGCATGCTAGGTGACATTTAATGCTTCCCGACAGCAGCTCAGATGAGGTTAGATCTCTAAAAATGTTCTGAACATGCATTGTGTGTGTGTGTGTGTGTGTGTGTGTGTGTGTGTGTGTGTGTGTGTGTGTGTGTGTGTGTGTGTGTGTGTGTGTGTGTGTGTGTGTGTGT
>JAAGKR010001699.1:68533-115630 GCA_011419295.1 Clarias macrocephalus
CTGTGAGTTCTATAGTATGATACTATGATCAGTGGTGTGGAAAACTGCACTGAGGTCAAGTAACACAAGCAAGAGACGCAACCTTGATTCGAGGCCAATTGAAGGTCATTTACTATTTTAACAAGAGCCGTCTCTGTGCTGTGATGAGGCCTAAATCCTGACTGATCCAATTTTGTATGCTATTCCTATATACAGTAGATATGAACATAACTGCTGTGCTACTATCTTTTCCAGAATCTTAGAGATAAAGGGGAGGTTTGATATCGGCCTGTAATTGGACAACTGACAGGGGTCAAGGTCAGGTTTCAAGGTCAGGTTTCAAGGTCAGGGGTCAAGGTCATAAAATCTTCTCATATTTTATGTGTACTCACACTGAGGATCCATTTGAATGTCAAAAAGTTATTAAAAAAAAAAAAAACTTTGCATGCTAGGTGACATTTAATGCTTCCCGACAGCAGCTCAGATGAGGTTAGATCTCTAAAAATGTTATGAACATGCATTGTGTGTGTGTGTGTGTGTGTGTGTGTGTGTGTGTGTGTGTGTGTGTGTGTGTGTGTGTGTGTGTGTGTTCTCCAGGCGAGTTGTCCCCATGCCGGGTGCTGAATGGCGGTTGTGGTGATCTGTGCCTCTTGACTCCAGACGGCACAGTAAACTGCAGCTGCCGAGGAGAACGAGTCCTACTTGATGACAACAGATGTGTGTGTGAGTCATCATAAACTTGTTTTTCGTATAGTTCTCTTCAAAATCACTCAAGAATAGCACCTGAAGAGTAATTTCTGTCTTTCAGTCTGTAATATGTCTTAACACAAATAGAACATTTCATGTTATAATGTAACTGTGCAATGTAGCATAAATTAGACAAATTTATTTTTCCAGCATCATTTAGTGTTTAGTCAAGTATTATAATGAGTGAAGTGTTGCAGGAACGTAGTGACTTTGTGCGCAGCATGATGGTTGTTTTATCTCTCAAATGGCTGCTATTCGTGCACCATCCATGCGGCACCTCTATAACTAACATTTACAAATATTTATTATTTGTTATTTTTTATGTGTTATTATTATATTTCTTTACATTTAAAATTTTTAATTTAACTAAATAATTTTTTATTATTTTGATGAGGTGAGAAGAGCTGTTCACAGCGAATCCATTCAGTCTGTCACAAAGCAAAACAACATTTCTGCAAAATATACTCAACATCTTATAGAATCCATGCCCAGATGATTTCCTGTATAGTAAAATTTTACTATCCCTACATTTCTTTGTAATATATATTTTATGAGTTTTATTAATCAGTTTATTTTTACACTTCCTTGAAAAAAATTGCAGCAGAAATATAAATATGCCGATTTTTTAAGCGTCACATTGGATAATTATTGCAGTGATTAATATGGTTCAAGTTATTTAACCCTCACCCTAGTGAGTAGCCTTTTATTCCTTTAACAAACATTTTGGAAAATGTATCCTGTGGTCATGGAAATGATGTTACTGTATTTCAGTAGAGTCAATCTATTGGCATAAAAAGAAAACAAGTAAGGAGATTGCTAAAACTAATAGAATTGGGTGAGAACTGTCCACTGCATTATTAAAACCTGGAAGGACAGTGCAGAACTGTGAACATCATGGAAGAAATGCAAACATCATGAGAAACATCATGAATAAGGGTGATCAGAGATCATTTAAACACTTGAAGTTGCCTTGAGAAAAAATGACAGTACACATGAGGCGATGCCCACTTCAAGCATACTGCCCACTGTACAAGCCTCTGGTGACAGTGTTATGATTTAGGGTTGCTTCAGGTTGGTCAGGTCTAGGCTCAGCAAATGTTATCTGGCAGTAAAATGAAGTCATCTGATTACCTGACTGTACTGAATGACCAGGATATTCCAGCAATTAATTTCCTCATGTACATATTCCAGGATAATGCCAAGGTTCATCAGACTCCGATTATAAAAGAGTGTTTCTTGAAGCACAAGGAATAATTTTCACACATTAATTGACCAACAAAGAGTCCTGTCCTTAACCCATTGAAAGTCTTTGAGATGGGCTGGAGAAAACTTTATGGAGTGGGTTGACTCTTCTGTCATAAATACAGTATATCGGCCAAATCAACACAACTCTGGATGGAAATAAATGTTGTAACATGGCATAAGGTTTTCGAACAATGAGATAAAAAATTGAAGTCGCTCTGGATAAGGGCGTCTGCCAAATGCTAAAAAGTATATATCCATCGTTTCCTATCTACACATTTCAGAAAATAATATCAAATAAGATGTTTTTGGTCTGAAGTCTCCTTCTTCCATTTTGCATTAGAGTTTCAAAGCTAACAAGTAATGGTTTATTCTTATGTTTTCTAGTGGACCATCAGGCAAGCTTAATTTTTAAAGAAAGATTTGTACGTAATCAGAATAGTTAAATAGCACAATATATCTGCCTTCACAAAAAATACATATATTTTTATATTTTATATACAAATCAAATTACAAGTATATTATGAAATCAACTTTTAAAACTTTGGAACTCTTTGACTCTTTATTAATCTGTTGCTTAAAATTATTGTATACTAATATAATTTTAAATAATTACTGTCAGAGCTCCAGTGTAAAACAAAATATTAAAATATGTATATAAAAAAAGACACCAGGTAAGTCTTGACTGATTAATTTTCCATAAGCAGAATATTGTAAAAAGGGCAATTTTTCACTAAATAAAAGATACTCCTTTGTAAACTCTAGAGACTGTTTTGTGTGAAAATCCCAGAAGATCAGTAGTTTCTGAAAAACCTCAAACATGCCCATCTGGTACCAATAACCATGCCACAGTTAAAGTCACAAAGATTACACATTTCCCCATTCATATGCGTGATGTGAACATTAACTGATGATCATGATCTGTATGGTTTTATGCATCATGCTGCTGGCTCATGACTGGCTGATTAGGTAATTGCATAAATGAGCAGCTGTACAGGTGTTCCCATAAGTTGACTGTGAGTATATATTTTCCATGGCATGTAATGTATAATGAGATTAAATTTTACGTTGTCTTATTTTTAAAGGAGAGCCTACATCCTTTATGATTCTATTACTTTTATTTGACGACTCTTTTTTACTCCGGGTGAATAGCTCAGATGCAGCTGCTTGACTGGACAACATTTTCCATCTTGTTTCTGCAGCTGAAAACTCTACATGCAGCATCCACAGAGAATTTGAGTGTGGAAATGGGGAGTGCATCGATTACCAGCTTACCTGCGATGGAATCGCTCACTGCAAAGACAAGTCAGATGAGAAAATGCAATACTGTGGTGAGTGATTTTGTCTCTTTGGTATCGGTGAGCTCCCACATCACAAACAAAGCAAACTTCAACCTCCACAACACTTAATAAAGGGAGCATGAGATTTCTGAGAGCCTGCAACCAAGACAGCAAATAAATGTTAAAAAAGCAAGAATAAAATAAAGGACTGCATGTGAAGGTCGGGCTTTCACAGTGCAAATGATTCTCTTTGCTGTTTTTCATCACACTTCTAGATAACAGGAGCTGCAGAAAGGGCTACAGACCTTGCTACAACAGGCGATGTGTGGCAAATAATCATTTTTGTGATGGAATTGATGACTGTGGAGACAACTCAGATGAAGCGTTTTGTAATAGTGAGTATAATATTAAGAACAATGCAAGCTATTCATATTTTTATATTAATAGTCTTATTTTAGTTACTCTGGTCATTAAAACCATTTAGAAATCTGGTCACATTATTATTGACCCCATAACATTTCAGGCTTATTCACAGGAAAATCTGTGGAACTCAGTAGTTTTTGATGACAATACTGTATATTAAGAATGTATTCAACATTTATACAGCAAATGTCTGTTTTCATAGAAATGAAGGAAAAAACTCTTAGAAATGTTGGTGTTTCTATTAGCCGTCTATAAGATTAATGCACTTTCCTTTCCACGTCAATATATCCTAACTCTTCGATTTCTCCTGGATTTCTTTTATTTGCGGAAGATTTTATTTTTTCCAATGCCTTTCAATTGGAGTAAGACCCGGAATCAATTTTGTCCATTTTGTCCTGTCTTTTTTCTTTTTTTCCCTCTTCCTTTTGTGCTTTTGGATGAGAGTTTGGGTCTTTGTCCAGCTAGGGGATCTATGATATTTCAGCAGATACCAATTTGTTGATGCTGGGCACACTTTTTTCTAAAATGCCCTGATTTATTAAAAACTTTCATGCCTCTAATACCAGGGCTATCAGTGCACCTCTGTCTGTATTATGGAAGGTCCGTCATGCATAGTTAAGGTATTCCTTTCCTTTAAAGCTTGAGTCTAATTGTGAGTTGAAAAAAATCACGGTAAAGAGCTCTAATTTGGAGCTAACATTTTGTCTAGAAAGATACTGTATTGGTGTCTCTATATAAATCTCTATCCTTACCTATAAAACCCCCTTCACGGTTTAATGTGTGGTGTGTGTTATCATTTGATACCAAAGTTGTAGATTACTCAAAGTCAACTTTAATGTCTTAGCATATTATAATGTATGTAATATTTTTTGTGTTAGATTGTACTAGCTTTTAGAGACTTTCTACCACTCCTCCCACCATCTAATGGGAGGTTTTTGACAGTTGCTGATGATCTTTGATGTTCTTGACTGAAATATATATATAATGTTTTTTATTAATTAATTAATTTTTTCCCGAGTGCCCCAGGCACCTCTATTCTCTTATACTGTATTCTCAGTTGTATACTCTGTTGTCAAAAATATACAAGCAATGAGGTGCTGTTTTTTTTGTAGGAGATTTCACCGGCTTCACTGTTATCATAGATTCTGGTATTTACTTTACTTTTAAAAATAAATAATCTTCTATCTATAAGTGAAATATTTCTATTTCAGATTTCACATGCTCTGCCTCTGAGTCATCATGCCAAGATGGAACTTGCATACCAATATCCTCTTGGTGCAACCAGGTCATCGACTGTGCTGATGCGTCTGATGAAAAGAACTGCAGTAAGAAAATAGTATTCAAAGAACTGCGTCTGAATATTACTTTCTATCCAAAACACAAAATAAAATGTTTTGTTCATTTTGTTAAAATCTTTTGTTATTGAACCCTATATGTACAGTATATTTGTTTGCAGGAACATACAGGAGAAAACAACATAATTGTATCAAATTTTATTGTGTATTGACATTTTGATATTTACAAATTAGGAATATTAATGGTAGAAAAGAACACATAATACATTCTGTACATAATGCATTTCATAATGTCATTAAAAAATATTATATTTACTAAAATAGGCATCATAAACCAATCAGCTATAACTTTAACAATCAGCTATAACTTTAAAACCATTAACATTAAAACCACCTATGTGTAGGTTCCCCTTGTGCCACCAGGGCAGCTGTGGCCCCTTGGGATGTGGCTCAGTGGGACTTCTGGTGGTGGGCTGTAGTGTCTAGCACTGAGAAATTAGGGATTTCCGGATCAAACTTGTTTTGTCCAGGTCTTTCCATGGGTACTCGTTTGAACTGAGATCTCAAGAATTTGGCAGGCTGTGATATGCTCTGTGTTCTGGTATGTTTCTTTCGTGGCTAGCATTGACTTTTTTCAGTGGTTTATGCAACAACTATTCAGTCTTAGGTTGAGAGGGTGACATGGATGTGAATGCAGATTAATGTTTTTTTAACGAAAAAGATGCAGATATACAGAGCCAAATAGTGATTATAAATAATATCAAGCAACACTTCAGGCGACTAGCAGACTGAAAGTTAGAGACAAATCTAAATAGCGCAAGAACCAGATAGCAAAACATACTGTAATAAAACCAAACCAAGAAAAAATAATAATAATCCAAACCAAGGAAATCAAAATACAAAGAGCTTTGTGAAGTCTGGTCAGATACTCAGCATTTACATCACAAGGTGAAAGGGTCCAGAGTCTGTGTGTGGCACATGGTGGCCATGTCTGTGGACCATGGTGTATTATGATAAGAGGAATTTGGGATGGGTTCTGGTCACATCATGAAATTCAGCCTATATCAGTAGCACTGTTGAAGCTATAACTTAAGTGTAATTTATATATATATATATATATTTGATGTGCAGTATGTTAGTTAAAAAAATCTCTAAAGCACTAAGATTAAACTCTACAGGGATGTATTGCGTTTTGTAAAAAAAAAATAATAATAATTAGAAGAACGGGATAATGAAGCAAACAGGTAAATGTGCATTTTGTGGGGAAAAAATTTTATGTTTTGATGTTTAGTACCTACTTGTGTTGACTTCTAAGCTTTTAGTTGTGCTGAGGAAAGCAACAACTAAGGGGTGATAATGTATTTATTTTACATTGAAAAGTCATAATTGAGATTTGTAATACAGCCTATTAAAATAGTGTTGTAGTAGTAATAATTATGTTAGCACTATTAACTGTTATTGTTAACTTTGGGTGTTTAGCTGCCTTAGGGAAGTTTAGTCAAAGCACTGTTCTTTCTTTCTTTCTTTCTTTCTTTCTTTCTTTCTTTCTTTCTTTCTTTCTTTCTTTCTTTCTTTCTTTTTTTCTTTCAGGCAGCCCCGATTGCTCTGAGTTTTACAAAATGGGGGTCGCAGAAAAGGGTTTCATCAGTTGCAATTCCACATCCTTGTGTATTCATCCTTCCTGGGTGTGTGATGGAGCCAATGACTGCGGGGATTATGCAGATGAGATGAACTGTCAGGGTAATTTTTTCCTCTCTGTGCTCTACAGCTTGAGTAAGTCAGGTTCTATTAAAACCAAATTAATTTTGTCAAAACACTGTTTATGAGGAGTGTAATGAAGCAGAGACAAGCTCCTGTCTTTCCTGTCATGCTTCAGCAATCACCAAAGGTGCTTAAAGGGGTGAATAATATCTGGTAATTGTCACTGCTCACCAAGGGCAGGAGGATTCTGAACACTTTCATAGTGTTTTCTTTAGATTCACCGAGACATCGGTGATGCAGCAGTGAGTTCAGTGTCTATTGTGTGTCAGAAAAGTGAGAAAACCATAACTAGTTCTCACGAATTTTATTGGTTTCTGTAGAGCTACAGTAAATCAATTGCTTTTTATATGGATAAGATATACAGCCAGACAGGATAAGTTATCTTCATCTATTTGGTTGTAAATGAAAAACAGCTGGCGTTTCATTAAGTTTTTGCAGTGAGACATCTACCAAGGGAGAGATAATGACCAGAACAACCACTGAACATCCCATATGGCATAGAAAACCAGTGTCCATGGCTCATTCTCCTAACTAATTCTACACTTTCTTCTCTGTATTGGGATATCTCAGTATCCCATGGGCCCAGGTGTGAGGAGGGCCACTTTGCCTGCCCCAGTGGGAATTGCATCTCCAGCGTCTGGCTCTGCGATGGTCAGAAGGACTGTGAGGATGGAGCTGATGAGTTCCAGTGTGGTAAGTATAGCATATTCCTTTAGTGGAATGCTGTCAAACTTTCATTTTTTGTGTGGAGAGAGAAATTAGTGCTTAGTGCTCTATTGAGACCAGCTTTGATAGCAAAACTCAGTTTATCTGCAGATCCTGAAAAACCACCAAACTACTGCATTTATTGAAACTATTGAACATTTTACCAGGGCTGTAGATGTATTAACTGAACATTAAATTTAGTAAGCAGATGTTTGCACTTATGTTGCTTTTAAATTGGTACAGTTTTTTAATGCACATGTTAACACACATAGACTGCATTTGGGAAGGACCAAAATTACATTGATTCAATTTGGTTCCAGGGTGATATGAAAGATTTAAGATGCATTAGCCAATATCTCATTAGGCAATAATCATTACCTGAAGAACAGAACAACTTCCCTACTTTGTAAATAGATTACCTATTTATTTTGGTAGAGACTCGCATATTAGGCAGTTGATTTAAGACAGTGTCATGTTAAGGAAATTAACTATTTCCTGTGTAGAGTTGAATTAAAATTATGACAGGAGTCATCCTCGAATTGGCAGCTCTCAGCTACTTATCTCAGTTGCTGAGGTTCAAACCCCTAACCCCTTAGTTACAGAGCCATATTACCCCAATACACCAGCTTAAAACTTTCTCATGCTGTGTTCCCAAGATTGCTTTAATTTTAGAGCTCACTGTTACATACTAGTTTATTGTGGTCAATCTTCCCACCCACTGAGAAATGTCAAGCCCTTAGGAAAAATAAGGTGAGCACTTGTACTCTCTTATATTATGCTTGCAGCTACTGTAGTACAGTTAGCTGTTTTCCCAATTGAAAAGAATACATTGCCCTTCATATTGTCATATTTAAGCCTATAAATGGTGAAAGGTTAAAGGTTTAATTTCTCAGAGAGTTACCACTCAAAACCACTTAGTTTAATATAGAATAATAGGCATGAAAACTGTAAGTAGCCCTGACAGATTTGCATATTCTTCCCTGTATATTCATACATGGATTGCTTTACCAGCAGTTTCAAAGGTTCCCACATGCTGAGCACTTCTTAACTGCTGTATACAAATCTTTTAGATATTTATATTATGTGAAGAAGTGAGACAAAACTCCAATTTCTAGGTTATGATCCTTTAGAATTAAAACTGCCTGCCTAATATTATGTTGCTCCCCCATGTGTTGCCAAAATAGCTTTGAACCAAGGCAATAACTCCCGAAGACCTCTAAACATGCTGTGGTATTGGGAACCAAAACTTACACTTTCCTGTAAGTCCATGGATTGGTATATCCATCACATTCTGCAGATGCTCAGTGAATTAAGGTCAACACCTTAAACTCTTGGTCACGTTATTTCAACCATTACTGAACCATTTTGCAGTGTGTCTGGGCGCATTATCCTGCAAAAAGAGGCCACTGCTAGTAGGGACTACCACTGCCATGAAGGGAAGTACTTGGTCTGCAACAATGTTTAGAGCATTACACTGACTGGTTGCATTCTACAGATAGTGCTTCCTGGTACCACCTCTTCCCCTTGTAAGCAACGTACACACATCAAGGAACTAGCCTTCATATCCCATGTGCATCATGCCTTGGGTGCTCGTGACCCTATTGCCACATTGCTGTATGTCATTCCTTGTATAAATTGCGATAAGTACTAATCACTGCATATTGTGAACACTCCACAAGACTTGAAATTTTGGAGATGCTCACTACAAGGCACAACTTGACCCCTTCCCAAAGCTACTCAGATTCTTACTTCTTGCCTATTTTCCCTGATTCAACACATCACCATTAAAAACTTACTGTGCACTTGTTGCCAGATATAGCCCAACCCTTGACAGGTGCCAGTGTAACTGGATAATCTATGTTATTTTTTGGTCACCTGACCGTAGTTTTAATATTATGGCTGGTCAGTGTGTAGTTTATCCTATTTTGAAAAATTTTGGCTGAGTGCATTAGACCATCAAAAGCAGTCAGGGACATGGGAATATCAGACCAATTTCTCCTGCTGTGACCCATAATTCCATTTTCCAAGAGCGAATCTGGCATGTCTGCCTCTATCAGCAAATTTTCACTGCTCACACAAGCCTGGCCGATGTTTGAATCAGCTATAAAACAAACAGTACGTTAATTTGAACCAAAAGAAATAAAAAATGAGCTTTTTCAGGCACTCAGCCATTCTTTTTTGTATTGTCTATCTCTCTGTACTCTGTACTGCCTACCTGTCAAACGGGCTCGTATTCAAAGAGATTCATGTCTGCTAAAGCATTAGTACAAGTCATGGTTAAGTTGTGCAAAAATATTATGTTTGTGAGAACTTAAAAAGTGCATTTACTGTAATATGTAACGGTTTAAGTATGGGCGGCACCACAAACACAGACACGAGGTGAGGTCTTATCTGGAATAAAGGGGAAGGAAAGGGGTTTAAGGACAGAGGATGGAAAAAAGGGAAGGAAAGAGGTAAAAGTGTGTGCACATGCAGGTCTGGAGGCAGTGCCATGCTGGCACGCATGCACAGGCTGGCGAGTGATGGCGGCAGGCAGAGTGGCAGAATGGGCACTCTTCTTCCCACTAACCTGGCCTTATGGCCTTTTCCTTTCGACCTTCGAGGGCTGGCCGGCTTTCCTGGATGGGAAAGGAGGCCTTAATGAGGAGTGAAGCAGCCTTTTTCCCTTTTCAGTGGCAGGATCCCTAAGGCTGGCTCTTTGTGAGAGTGCGAGTATTCTCGCGGTTGTCCCTTACAAAGAGATCAAAGGGTAGTATTCCTTTCACATCTTTGAAGTACCTGGGGTGTGTTACATCGCCCTGCTTGCGTGACCCTCACTGCCTTTAGCTTGCCTCCTGTGTAGCTCAGTAGATCCGTGGACTTCAGATTTAAGGAAACGTTTGCTCGAGGGAGCATGTGCAGGTGCTTTTGCACCTTGTTTTTTTAGCACAGGGAGAAGCACGAGATCCATTAACGATTATTGTTATGCAGCTGTGACTGTTTTCAGTGGCTAGAAACAACTGAACCAGCCTTGAGAATGAAAATCTTTTAAAAATCACTAAAAAGACAGATAGCTGTGTTTGCTTCACTATTCTTTAATAACCACTTCTGAACTTTTGTTGTTGATAGATTCCTCCTGCCTGTGGAACCAATTTGCCTGCTCCAAGAACAAGTGTATAGCCAAGCAGTGGCTGTGTGATGGAGAGGACGACTGTGGGGATGGTGTGGATGAAAGTGATGATCTTTGTGGTATGCACTATAAGACAATAAGATTTCAAATCCCAACTATGTGACAAACCTTTTAAAAGTACAGCGTAAATGAGATTTAGCCCTTTCAATAAATATCTTGCAATCTTGATAAATGTTACTAATAAACATAATTTTAATTGGATTGTAATGAAATAACGGAAAGAAACACTACATAAAAGTATTCACTTTAGTGGTATTATAACAAAATGGAAGCGATTGGGAACGACAGCAACTCAGCCATGAATTGTTAGGCTATGTAAAATCATAGAGCGGGGTTAGTGGATGCTGAGGCGCATAATGCACAAACTTCATGTGGCCTTCAGATTAGCTCAAAATCAGAGCGTAGAAAGCCTCATTTCCATGGCCGAGCAGCTGCATCCAGGCCCTACATCACCAAGTGCATTGTAAAGCATCGGACACATAAGGGTAAAGCATGCCACCTTAGCGCCAGTGAAAGGAACTCATAAAGCTTTGACATACCTAGACATTTTGGACAATTTCATGCTGCAACTTTGTGGGAACAATTTGGGGAAGTCCCCTTCCAGGTTGACTGTGCACCAGTGCACAAAGCAAGGTACATAAACACATTGATGAGCGAGTTTAGTGTGGAAGAACTTGACTGGCCTGCACAGAGCCCTGACCTCAACCTAATAGCACACCTTTGGGATGAATTAGAGTGGATGTTTGACATCAAAGATGCGCTTCTTGTAGACTGGTCAAAATTTTTTATAAACACACTCGTTAACCATGTGGCCTTAGGGCTAAGCCTTCCCAGAAGAGTTAAAGATGTTATAGCTGCAAGGGTGTTCTATTAAACCCTATGGATTTAGAATAGGATTTTACTAAATTTCATATGCATGCAAAGTCAGGCAAGCGAATACTTTTGACAAAATAGTGTATTTACAGATCTGTCTGAAGGTTAACATGGCAATGTAGTTAAAGAAACAATACATCATTTTGTATTGTTTTTTTTTTTTTTTTTTACTTGTATTATTCAGTTTATTGTTCAAACTCTAATGATATGCATGTAAAATGTATGTTAACATGTGACATGACATGACACATGTAACATGTTTAGCACATTAATATATGAGTCTGAACAGCAAGGAGCACCATGTTTATTAATATAATTTATTTATGCACAGGCTCTGTGACATGTGGCCCAGGATTATTCAGTTGTTCAGGGTCTTATGCTTGTGTGCCCAAGCGCTGGCTCTGTGACGGCGAAAGGGATTGTCCTGATGGCAGTGATGAGCTGGCAGCTGCTGGCTGTGGTATTTATTTATTTATGTATTCATTCATTCATTCAGTATTAGGATCATGGGGTTAAAGCAGTATTTTTTAAATATCTGTTTACACTAGTAAACTGTAAGTCATTTTATTTGCAGCACCTAATAACACATGCGATGAGAATGCCTTCAGATGCCTTAACAAGGCATGCATCCCCAAACGCTTTGTGTGTGATCATGACAACGATTGTGGTGATGGATCAGATGAGTCAGTTGAATGTGGTGAGTGTTACCTTTCCTTTGTCTTTATTGCATGAATGTCATGAATAGTCAATGTATTCCAATAATAATAATAATAATAATAATAATAATAATAATAATAATAATGCCAAACAGTGAATAAGGGCCCATGTACGTTTCAGTTCTTCTCCACAGCAATGGAGGAACACCAGAAGACTTTGGGACCATCAGCACTTATTCCCAAAGAGCGAGACTAAATATATAGATGATGCCTATATATTACTCTATCTATTTTTCTGGGCTGTCTGAAATTGCTAACAAATTTAAACCTTATTTATTAAATCATATGTAGCAAGACTCTATATGGTTTAAATATGTAAAACCATTGCTGCTCTCATTTCCTTTTTGCTAACTTAACTATCAAATCTATTTGTATGCTAGGATGAATAATTTCTCATTTCTAAATTATAGCACCCACTCTGCATGTAATAGTCAAAAATCAGCACTTTTAGGATACAACATTGTTCAGCATTACTATATTAAGCATCTACTGTTAATCCTTTTATATGAATTCATGATCAATATTCTAGATTGCAAGGTACAGAGAATCCCTATGAATGTACCCCTCTATGTTTTTCATAATAATCTCATCAGGTCAATCAATAATTGTGTATGAATGTCAATGGAACAAAATCTTCTAATTCTAATTTGCATTTAGTTCTGTTCTAAATGAAAAAAATAAAAATATATATTTTATATTGTACGTACACCCAACTCAGCGTCAGTAGAGACAACGTGTAGAGATATAGATAAGCAGGCACAGCAACAAGGATTTTATTAGAACCTCACTTCTAGTTAAGCAAATCGCCTGTCATCTATATTTTTTTCTGGCAGATTGTTTACTATATGATTTAGTTTTTAGCCATTATTTTAATGTATTTTTTAAGTATTCAAACAGTTGTGGGAATGAGAGTCAGAAGGCTAACAGTTAAATCTCTCCTGCAGCGTACCGCACATGTGGGCCAGACGAGTTCCGCTGTGCTGATGGCCGTTGCTTACTCAGTGCGCAGTGGGAGTGTGATGGCTACCCAGACTGCCCAGACCACTCAGATGAGCTCCCCCACAATCTCAAATGCCTGGCAGCCGGTAAAGAGCCTGCAGAGTGCTTATGAAATGTGTTGGCTGAAAGACATGAGGTTTACTTAATATCCAAGGAAATACAAATGGCAGTGGGACCACTGTGCATTAAAGCAAGAGCTTGAAGAGATTAAGGCTGACCTGAGTGATGGCATGTTTTTCACTGAATGCACCTACAATCTGTAGAAAGCTTTTGAGGATATTGGCACTTACAATATGTGAGGAATATCATGTAGCCTTCTGCTGCTTTTGCTTTTTATGTCAAAGAAGAAAACATTAGCCTGCTGAATTTATGTTTTCTCACGAAATAGTTGGATTTCAGAGAGGTCTGTTTTCCTTTTCTTGCCCTTCTTTCAGAAAGCCTGTGTAATGGCTCCTTTTTTATGTGCTCCAATGGGCGATGTATATCTGAGACGAGCCTTTGTGACCAGAAAGATGACTGTGGAGACCGCTCAGATGAGAAAAACTGCAACGTTAATGAGTGCCTCAATCGACGTGTCAGTGGCTGTACCCAGGACTGCCAGGACTTACTGGTGGGATACAAGGTTGGTCAGCCTCTTAGCAACTTAATAGCAATTGAGTAGAGTTTAAACAATATGACTCCTTTATAGATGTAAATCACTATCATAGCTATAATACCTGGGAAAATTTGAGTAGCAAATGGTTTGGCACATGGTTTTGTATGAAAAATATTGACATATGAATATATCGGAGAGTAGTCAAAAGACGGATATACACGGAGAGTAGTCAAAAGAAAAGAAAAAAGAAATTGCTAAAAACAAAATGACAAAAGTCAAAAAAGAAAAGAAAATGAGAAAAGCAAAGAGGAAATACAACAGGAAAGAGAAGTTACTTCTCTTGTATAGAAATGTGTTGGGAAAAGAAAAGAAAGAAGAGGATTTTGTTGGTTACAAAATGAATTCTCTTTTTTCTTTTTCTTTTTTTGGTAGATGAGATCAATCTGCTCAAGTCAGCTTTACTTCTCAAAAGGGAAAAGTCTTCCCAAAAGTGTGCACAATCACTCTCACAGTCTTACCCCCTAAGCCCTGTGTTGGGGTTCATACATAGCACTTTAACATTGCGTGATTGTCCACATCATCCCAAGAGTCCGTAGAAGCTTATGGCAGCTTGCGGTAATTATAGTAGGCAAGCGAATAGGATAGGCAAGCACGAACAAGCCTTAACCACATTTTTCATGGAAATACAGTGAGATTTCGCAAAGAATTGGCCAAATCCAAACACTCATCTCGCAGACCACTAACCACTTTTGTTACCGACTCCTGACTCAAGATGGATTAGGATTCCAGATTGGCAGCTCAATTAGCCCATCTACTGGCCTGAGATGAGATTACCCACTCCCCACCCATATAAAATGTGGCCAAACCAAGCAGACTGTATGTACCAACATCAGTCTGGCCCCAGGCCATTTCCTGAGGTCATACTTTCCCTTTTACAGCACACCCTGGTAGGATGAGGACCTTGGAGTTCCCTTGTGATGATGGCCCATGTAAATAAGGATGGCCAGGACTACATGGTAGCATGCTTGATGTGTGTCCAGAATAAGGAGTCCACATGTCCATCTGGTCTGTTGCACCTGTTGCCTATATTGTCCTGCCTGTGGTCCCATCTCTCATTGAACTTTATCACCGGATTGCCAAAGTCACATAATAATTAATCAAACAACATGTGGTTTGGGTCCATGGCTTTCCAACAGACCTGGTTTGTGACCATGGACCACAATTTGCTAGCCAATTCTTATAGGCCTTTTGTGGCCTAGTAGAGGTCACTGCCAGTCTGTTCTTGGGCTTTCACCCAGAATCCAATGGGCAGACAGAAAGGGTCAGCCAGGACCTGGAGCACTCTCTAAGGTGTCTGGTATCCATCCTCCAACCCCTCCTCGTAAATTGAAAATCTGACCTGGGTGGCGTATTTCCATAACACCCTGTGGGATTCTTTGTTAGATACGTCGCCATTTAAGTGTCAGTTTGGCTACCCAAACCCACGGACCCAGAGATAGAACTTGCTGTAGAGGTTCGCGCAAGAGCATGATGTGGTAGACAGGACCATGATAGGTCTTTCATGATGTGAACACAGAGGTATCTGGAGATGTCCACTCTCTCCACTGGGCTCTTGTTGATCACAGGGTCTCATAGTTCCTCTTCTGCTATATACTAATGTCCACTCTCCGCTCCTTTGTCTTGCTGATGTTCAGGAGGATGTTGTTCCTCTTGCACAAGTTCTCCAGATTTCTCTTAAATTTCTAGAATGTGTTCAGCTTGTCTGCCAGAAACATACTGGACGTTGGTGTTTTATAGTCCGTTATTGTCCTAAGCTCCTGTGACAGGTTCCTAGAGTCACTCGGTTAGAGCTGTGACTCCAGTTTCCTCCTGTAGCACTGCTTTGCCACCTTCACAGCTTCCTGAAAATTGTATGACTCAGCCTTGTACAAGTCCATGTCACCCGACGCAAGTCCCATGTTATAGGTGGCGGTGCAAGCTAGTTTTAACAAAGCTACTTCAGTAAACAAGTTGATGTCATCAGAGCTGCCCCGAAACGTGTCCCAGTCTGCGTCATTGAGTGCATCCTGTAGAGCAGCAATCGATTGGTCCATCCAGTGTGTAACGTCCCTCTGAGCTGGAACTTCCTGCTTTAGCCTATGTATTATATTTTGCCATGATGAAGATGGCAGCGTGGACAGGTTTCAGAAGATTGGAATCGAGATTGTCTTTGTAGCTGTCTTTGGTTGTAGTGTAACAATGGTCCAGTGTCCTTTCGCCCCTGGTGGGTCAGGTGATGTGCTGATAAAAGTTCGGCACTGCGCATTTGAGGTTGGCGCTGTTAAAATTCCCTGCCACAATAAGCATAGCATCCCGGTGTTGTGTCTGGTGCTGTGTGAGAACCTCATGCAGCCCGCATAAAGCAGTGTCCATGTCCACTTGTGGTTGAATATAAATGGCGCTGATTATGACCATTGTAAACTTCTGAGGCAGGTAAAAAGGACGACATAAGAGTATCTCTGTCGTACCTAAAATACTCAGTGGTGATTGATTTTCCGGTTAAAAGTTACTGAGAGCCAATTTAAAAGACAAAAACAAAGAAAGGTTGGAGTAGTCGTGACTGCAGCCAAGTTCACCAGCCCAGCAGTAATAGTAGCAGTATTACTACTGCGCTGGTGAAGTTGGCTGCAGTCACCATACTACAGTAACTGACTCAGCCAAAAATCTGAAGACATTTATCGCTCTGTTGATCAAATGATTTTTGAAAATGGAGGTACATGAATACTACTACTAATAATAAGGGGTGCAGTTCGAAAATAATTACACATAAGTTAAACTTATACTAGAAAATCTAACCATTGTGGTTTTTTGTGGGGCTGTATGGTCTGACTTGCTTGATAGGTATACTGTAGCTATGGGACAGGTGTTCATTTGTGCATATATTGTCATGTTCTGAGAATTAAACATTTGAAATGGAAGTAAATGTTGGCCTCAAACAGAATGTAGGGATTTTAGTTTATTTATTGGTACATATTTCTTTGCTGTGCTCACCAAATGCTAATATTTACTCACTTTTCAAGTATTGGGTACTATCCTTTACACTGGTCACAACCTTATTAAATGTTTAATGCTGAACATACTGACCGGTTCATTGTGCTTTTTGTACTTAGTGTACCCTTTTGCTTATTTCTATAGTCAATAAAAATAGTTAAAAATAGTTGACTCAAGATCTTATGCACCCAGATTAAAGCTTTTTTATTAAAAGCCTCAAGGTCTAGTCTGCACATTGTTTTCATTGAAGGCTCCATACCTGTAGTAGTCCTAAAATAAGGATGTGTCCAGATGACCATACAAAGATACTGTAAGTCCAGGTTTGAAAGAGCTGTTAAGTTCCATTAATAATGGCTATGATCAGTCAGTCCTGTGATTGACAGTATCTGGAAGGTGGATAGGCTGCTGGGTTTGTACCAAAGTCGCAAATGTCTTTTTCACATGACCTTTGGCAATCAGAGCTGACAGCATGGACCAGGCATTTTTTTTGCAATATCTCTTTCTCAGAATCAATAAAGGGATTATTAAAACACAACAAATGCCAGAGGACACAAAGGTGATGACCTTTATCTTCAAGCAGGGAGGTATAAATATAAGGCTTTGCACATCCTTATAAGCTGAGCACAGAGTGAGGGAGAGTCAGGAGAAAAGCAGTAACTGACTCAGCCAAAAATCTGAAGAGATTTATCGCTCTGTTGATCAAATAATTTTTGAAAATTGAGGTACATGAATACAATAAAATGTATGTACTCTATACTGTAAATGGGTTCCTCTGAAAACAAATTTATGGGAAAAAACTTATCCCCCCCCCCAAAAAAAAAATGTGTGTGTGTGTGTGTGTGTATATATATATATATATATATATAGACACACTTGAATTAAAGTATACTTTTTTACACATCAAATAATTTTTCTCATAATTAAACATTGCATTATAATTTCTGAATACTTTGAATTGTCTCTAGCTTGTGTCCCACTTACACATTTATATTTTAGTTCATTTAACAGTTTCTGAAAGAAAACAATTATTGGCAAATTTCACTGGGTGTAGTGTAATGACAGTTTATGTGGAAACAGGGAAGCAATTAAAATTCATCTGTTGCAGTTGGATAGAGTAAATATGCTAAACATTTGAACTGCTTCATATCATTTTTTGTCTTTGTGTCTAGTGTAAGTGCTGGCCAGGATTTCACCTGAAGAATGATGGGAGAAGCTGTGTTGACATTGATGAATGCTCCACCACTCTCCCCTGTAGTCAAACCTGCATCAACACTTATGGTTCTTACAAGTGCTTGTGTGTGGATGGTTACGAAGCATCAAAACACAACCCTAACAGCTGCAGGTCTATCTCTGGTAATTACATCTATTCCATACATAATGTGGCAATGTTGCAAGAATTTGTTTAGCATTTTATTCTCGCTCTCTCTCTCTCTCTCTCTCTCTCTCTCACTCTCTCTCTCTCACTCTCTCTCTCTCTCTCTCTCTCTCTCTCTCTCTCTCTCTCTCACACACACACACACACACACACACACACACACACACACACACACACACTCCCTCTGCTTGTAATTAAAACACAAAAGCATAAAAAAGACACTACGCATGGAAATAAAACATGACAGGGCAAGTTCTTACGTTAAATTAGTCAATGATTTTTGTCACTGCAGTTTGCTAATGATTGTAATTTATTAATGAAGATAACACATTATGCTTTTAACCTTTATAGTGTCCGTGTATTTATAGGGTATAGTTACAATATGTTGCATTATATCAGCTATAACCCTATTTTTTATAGCTAGAAAAATCAATCAAGCCTACATCAACCTCTCTGTTATTAAACACTGGTTATATAAGAGAAATTACAAATAAGAGTTTCCTGTAGCAAAAAATTACAGACCATTACAAAGACATTAACATATTACAAAATCTTTACTATTTTACTGATTATATGTTTTTATAGTTTAAATAAAACTTTTAAAATCTTTTTATTATTAGCTGTAGAATACGAGGAGCATCCACATACTGTAATAACAGTCACTGTTGCTATAGAGACGATAGAGCAAATTACTATAAAGCTGTAATGAGAATTATATTGGGCAGTATTGTCAGAACTGTTAAAAAAAATAAATTAAATGAATCAACAAATAATATTGCGGAATTTAACAGTGCTGTGGAATAATTAATACAATTGAATGAAATGCAGTGTGCTATCAAGTAATAAATGTGAAATCCTTACAGTGACTTGCAGTCAACAGGCTAATACTGTTTAAAACACTCTCTCTGCCTTTCTTTATTCAGCTGAAGAGCCCGTTCTTATACTTGCTGATCATCATGAAATCAGAAAACTAAGTGTTGATGGCTCTAATTACACTCTTCTGAAACAGGTAAACCTCTACAATTTCCTCCTTGCTTTATTTACTTCATTCACAACTGGTTGAAAAAATCCACAGCCAGGCCTAATCTGTCCTACGGAATGTGTTACTATTAATCTCAGTGGTGATTAACAGAGCAATCCATGAAACTGAACTGTTAAAAGCTTAATAGAGTCCCAATTAAGAACCATGGTGATGTGATTGTGATAACAGCACACTAACAGTTGTTGGCCTTCTCTTTTGAAAAGACTAATTGAAGTCATTAAACAGTGCACTTTCTGTGGAGCTTCACATTAATAGAGTGAAAACAAATTGTGTGTCCGTCTCCTGCCTGGAGAAGTTGTAATCCCTCTATGGCGTGTAGTGAATTGTTGATTTTTTTTCCTGTTTTTTTTTCCTTCCTGTAATAGCTTCCTGAAATCTTTCAACAGATTTTTTTCACTTAATATTAATTTAGAGTCATTACATTTCTTATTTATGGCGTAATATGTGTTGTGACAATTATTATTTTTTTAATTAACTGCATTTAGGTCACTGAAGCGAATTGTGATTTTGAATTATAATGCAATCTGCAGTTAGTGTGTAATTTATTCTAGTTCAAATTCATGGCAGCATTTGTAAGGCTTTCGATAAATTACTCCTCTCTATCGGAGGCTCTCGTTATCAGTCACTTTAATCAATGTTTCGATTTAATAATTGTCTACATGAATGGCTGTGACCTGGTTGACCCCATAATTGACTATTATGCTATTAGACATTCACTGAAAAGCAGTCATGGTGAAGTCTCAGGAAGAGAAAAGTCAGTAGCCTGTGTATCTGTGAGAAACAAATTTAATATCTGGACTATTGATTTTTTTTTCTTTGTGTGTGTGTGTGTGTGTGTGTGTGTGTGTGTGTGTGTGTGTGTGTGTGTGTGTGTGTGTGTGTGTGTGTGTGTGTGCAGTTGCCTAGTGGTAGGTTTAGAGCAAAACATAAAAACCTTCCCATTAACATCAACAAAGCAAAAAAAAATATTTTGGCATCAAGCTATTTAATGCAATACTAAACTCAATGCAATTTATGCTGGTGTGATAAGCAACAATTCAAGTTATTCTAAATCTGAATCTCACCACATGCTGTGCTACACCATGATCTGGATAAAGGTAAAACATTTTTCCCTAAGTGGATTAAATAATGTGCCCTGTTACAGGCAATCTTTTCAGAATTTGGAACACATAGAAAATGTTTAAAACTTTCATGAAACTGAGCAAAAAAATAAAGTTATAAATAAAGGTGTTAACTCTCCTGCTTACAAAATGCAGTTACTTTAAATTTAAACATTTTAAGAGGCTCAGTCTTAGGGCCAGACTTACATAATATCCGGAAAATGAGTCACAATGGGAGAACAGAGTGTCATAGTGGTGTAGTTGGCCAAGGATGCTAAAATGCTACAAACATTTATTTATTATTTTATTTTTCAGGAAAACAAAATGTGAGAGGGCAGCACATTATTATATTTTTTTACCTGCGCCCCCAAGCAAGCTTATGAATCAATTAAGTCCTGCAGTTAGTTATTCTGAAAATATTGCAGCATCTTAGTGTATTGATTGGCCCCTAGATTATCATAAATTGAATATTTAGGAGAACATTTTATGGCCAAACTTTTGTGGACACCTGACTATCACTGTTTGTGGATTTTCCTGGATCCACACAGTTCTATACAATCTCTTCATGTGTTACAGCATTGCCGTTTTACATTCACTGAAACTTTAAGACCCAAACTCATTGCAGAATGATACTAATCTTGTGCAAAACATGAGGTCATAAAGCCTATGCTTGCTGTAGCTGTAGTAGAAGAACCTTAGTGACCTGATCTCATGAAATGAACACCTTTCTGATGAACTAAAACACTCACTATACCCCTGGACTTCTTACCTGTCTCATTGGATAAGCTATTCCTCGCAGACACACTTAAAAATCTAGTGCAAAGCCTACCTTTATGTACTTTATTACAGTGAAAGGAGGATCAAATCTGGAAAGGAATGTTCAAAAAGATTCACATACAAATATGATTGTTTCAGCTGTCCAAAACTTTTTAGACATATAGTGCATTATTTATCTAAAACATAAAATATGAAATAGATTACCAGCTCTGCGGACCTCATTTTCTTGCCCAGTTTTAGGTTGTCTGTACTTCCAGCAGTCTGACCCAGCTAATAAAATCATTCGAGAATGAACTGATAAGTTAAAAAAAAAAGTTCATATCTTGCACTTTTAAAATATTTCCTTTCTTACATTTGAATTAATGGTCATTTAGTCTTTGCATGTCAGATTATCTTTGCTTGAGTCCCTGTGATCTTAACATTATGTGAGAATTTTGGTTATTTGATGAAGTTGTTATATCTGTTTTCCCCTCATCACCTCATCTTAGCACCTGTGCTGAGGTGATCAGGGCTGTGCTTGTGCACAGCAAGCTGAATTTTCTGACTGACAACACACTGATGCCAACATGACAGATAACGGGTGTGGCTTAGTATCCTGTTCGAAGTCTGCGTGAACCCTGCCTCAACACATTCCTCAGGAATCAGTTGCACAGCTTGCTGCTGTAAAGTCAATGTGCTTATTCGATATCAAAGAGATGTATACATGTTGTGTTTCTCATCTACATTCCTGCCAGATTCACTCTGCAAGACAAAAGGAAAAGTGCATATGGAATAGCTAATTAAGCTCTCCAGATAATTGAATAACAGAACCAAGCTGCACGTCGTCTTCTTTCGTGCATTAGAGAAGCTATGCTGCTTCATTTTGATCATTCGTTGGCTGAAGAGCAGTTTTTTTTTCTTTTTTTTTCGGACCTGTCTTTGGGAAAATAACATTTCACTTCCTCTATTCTCTTCACAAGGGTCTCAACAATATAATCAGCTTGGATTTTGACTACAGAAAAGAGTTCATCTACTGGGTTGACTCAAGTAGACCCAGTGGTCGAAGGATCAACAGAATCCGGCTAAATGGTAGTGATCTTAAGGTATGGTTAATATGTTTCTATTTTCCCTAAAGATTATCAATACAACCTTACTCAATTTATCAATTCTTTTGTCATTCTTTATGTATTTCTGTTGGTATTCTAGAAATAGAGCTATCCTTTGCTGTGTTACTGAACCAGTGTCAACATAATTACTCTTTTTTTTTTTTTTTTTTAGAAATTAGCATCAGCATTTAGCAGTTCCATTATCTCTAAACCCATTTGCCTGTCATGCTTTTAACTAAATGACACGGTCAACTATAGAAATACTGGTACCCCTGAAGAAAGCAAGCAAAAATTATTGTATAAAAGAAGAACGTGGCACACAGTTACACAACTGTAACTTTGATAACAGATGTACAATATGTACAAAAATAACTGTTATTCACAAAGATATAATGAAAAAAAAAAAACATTTGCCAGGAATTTGGTACATGAGCATAACTTACCCCACAGTCAGGAGGATGGTGAGGGAGGGAAAGAAGGATTCTCAAGGTTAAATTCCACTCTCTGTTCGGTAATCAGAGAGTGAATCACAGATTAATCACGGATAAAGATTAAGGTTTTGTCTTAAAACGACTCTAGTGCGATAAAATTCACTTATACCACTTCAGGTGTTTGTTTATATTGAACAAGTATCTTATTAGTATATTATATTAAAGTAGATTATTAAATCCGACAGATACCTATTCATAACATCGCTCTTGAAATGTTGATTTCACTTATAGTGCAGGTTAAAGATAGAAACCCAAGTACTGCAAAAGTTTCAATAAATTCTGTGCAGCGGTTGATGTAAGACACACCCAAAGTTTGATGCATGCGGAGCATGCTATTAAAACTGTCGCTGTCAGTTTATAAGCTGGCACAACTGCTCAACTTCAATTCTACTTAACATTTTGATTTCATTTGTGGAGCCAGTTTAACTTCAGGCAAATACCTACGTACTGCCAAATTTATTAAATTATGTCTAGCCAGTTTTCAGTGATGCTTTGACAGTCTGGCTGGGCAGACAGACAGACAGACATTTTTTTCTTAGACTGGTTTAAAAAGCACAAGTTCTGTTAAATGTACAATGTACTGTATATATACCACAATGCAGAATATGTAATATATAAATTTTTAAGTTCTAATCTCAATTAATATGTCTGCCAAAAAGGTTAGAAATAAAACAACTGTTGCCAGTTGAAACATATTAATTGTTCCAGTAGTTATCCAATCTAATGCTTTTAAGCATTGGCAGTTAATGTGGTTAAATAAAGTGTATATTACAAAGCAAAAAATAATAATAGTAATAATAATAATAAGAAGAAGAAGAAGAAGAAGAAGAAAATAAAAATGTTTCATATTATAGATTCTCCAAGCCAGCCCCTGTTTACCTTGATTGCAGCTTTGTGAAATATTGACAGCCAATAAGTGTTCAACATACAGTACAGTGGAACTTTGGATTGCGAGTAACGTGGTTTACGAGTGTTCCGCAAACCGAGCAAAGATTTTTAATAAATCTTTAATCGGAAACCGAGCAAGTATTAGTTTACGAGCGCCGAGTATCATGTATCACGCATGCGACTCTTATTTTGACACCGAGCAGCAAGTGATCACAACTGAGCCAATTATTTTTCTCTCTCTCTTGCGCTGCGGAATTATGGGTAATTGTCTCCCCTGCTGGGTGCTCGTCTTTTACTTGTATAATCAACATCTCCCTCTCCCTTCTATGTGTGCGCGCGTAATTTGAACACTCTGCCCCACACACACCGACACACACACACACACACTCTCTCTCTCCTCCCATGTGTTTGTGTGCACGTAATTTGACACTGACACACGCACATACACTTTCTTTAAACAGAAAACTCAGCTCTGTCGCGATTCTTTTCAATGGTAAGGTTCTGGTTCATTTGTTTGTTTGTTTGTTTTTTTTACAGCAGTGATTCCGTTAGTATGTTCTCGCGCGAGTGTGATTAGAAAGATTTCTTTTTTTTCCGTTAAAGCAGTGTTTCCTTTGTGTGTTTGTTGTGAAACTTAAAAAGCGAGGTGGGGGGAGGGAGGAGGAGTTTTACTGTGTAAGACGAGGCGAGGGAAGGGGCTAATTCACCACACACACACACACACACACACACAAACACACACACACACACACACACACAAATACACACGCACAAATGAAAACACATCTGTCGGGATTTATTTTACCTTTTTTTAAATGTTAAGTGCAGGTTAATTTGTTTTATTTTTACTTTATATATTGTATTAATTATTTTTATGTATTTATTGTTTTTGGGCTGTAGAACAAATAATTTGAGTTTTTATTATTTCTTATGGGAAAATTCGATTTGGTTTACGAGTGTTTTGGAACACGAGCCCATTTCTGGAATGAATTATGCTCCTAAACCAAGGTTCCACTGTATATGGAAACCTGTTCACAGCTATTGGAAGGTCATTCCAGGTGACCACCTCAATAAGCTATTTAAAAGAAAGCAGAGAGAGTGCAAAAAAAGAAAAAGTCTTAGAAATGTCACATAAGATTAAGACTTACGTGACTCTCTCAATGAGAGAACAACCCGACAATAAAATCAACGCATGGTTGCTGATTTAGTTTTATATGTTTATTTATTTTCAGTAATCATCTCAGTCTATGAATTTAGAATAATGCCTTACTTTAAACAAGACACATGTATGAACATAATATTAATCAGCAGAAACCTTGGTTTCTATGCACTGGTGGTCTGGAATACATTTTCATTAAAAACTTATCAGGCATCATCTAGCAGTAATAATTTTTTCTCATTTTATTTACTATATGTCCTTATTTGTCTCTTTTTACATTACTTATGTTTACATTATCTAGATCCTATCTTTTTATTGTTTTAGTTTTTGCGCTTCAATAGCACTTGGATCTACCTTTTAAATTTTTTAAGGTTTTTAAAAGTAGCCAGATATATACTTTTATTATTATTATTATTATTATTATTATTATGTTCATTATTAATATTCATTTTGTTGCAAAAAGGCATCAGATTCCTTAATATTTGTATACTTTATGTTTTAATTGTTTATTTTTGCTCACTATCATTTCATGAAGAGTGTCAGTAATTGTAGAGCTCACTGCCGCTTTAGACATGAATTCTCACACTATGCTTGTGAGGTGTAGTAAAATGACCACATGGCTGGGTCACAGATGGAAGCGCGTATCAAGCTCCTGCTGAGCCATGCTTCCCACCATCTCGTTAGCTTCAGTGTGAGGCCAAAAGCCTCATTTGGCTTCATTACACCCAGAGCCCCTTTCCCCTTTCTGATTTATCTCTCTCTCTCGCTCAACACTAAAGGCATCTCTAGTCCATTAGGGTTTGGAAAAGCGATTATCAGATTACAGAAAATGGGGGGGTGAAGCGTAGTATGTTTAGCATGAAAGACGTTAGAATTACTGTGCTGAAAAAAGGGTAGGTGAATGCTCTATTCAGCAGGGGTCACAGCAGACACAAATATAATTTATCTGCTGAATAGTTTATTCACTTGCACAGAAGAGGACATGCAAAAGGAAAAGAAGTTATGCAAAAAAGGAAAGCTTCCAGTAGCAGTAACATTTGCTTCTTGTTTAACTTTAACCTAGCAAATTCCTTAGTTGGGATAGCATAGGGCAGTAGGTGAGTGAGTTGCATCTTTCTGAAGGACTAAATGAAGTGCTTATTATTTAACATTTTATGATACCAGGTTTTACATACCATTAAGAATGCGGCCATTAAGAATGCGGCCATTAAGAATGCGCGCTTTTTCCCATGCTGAAGCAAACATGAATTTTAATTTGTTTTACAATAGATCTTTCATGATGAATGTGTGTATATGTGCTTCATATTATTTTCATAATGATGAAATCAGATGCCCAAAATCATTCTTTAAAATTCATAATAAAAAGTTTTTTATATAGTTTTTGTAATGTCTTAACAGGAACAAAACAATGAAAGACATAGCAATGCCTCGGTTTAAATGGTCTGATAGTAGGCTATCTGATAGTGCTAACTATGCGAATGTTCTGATTTGTAAATATGGCAACATATCTTCGTTTAAAGGTAAAAATGTGTCGATAGCATTATGTAACCGTATGCCAAAGTCATGGTTCATTGGGTGCTTCTGTTATAAAGGCCTGGTTTGTTATGTTTTCAGTACAGTGAAGTGGAAAAAAATAACACAAAATACCTTTTAAAAACTATTAAACAGTGGCAAAATGGCCACAAATTATTCCCTAGCCAAGAAACCCAGAAAAAAAACACATATATATATATCTACTGTAGGTGGTAAGTTGCTAAAGAATAGTAACAGCTAAACTCTAAATAAATGATGCAAACAACGGTTCTTTTAAACACAGGATATGTAACGGATATTTGCTCTATTGACTAGTGATGATCCTATAGTTACTATGGTTATATTATATCATACTATTTTCAACTCAGTTAACCATTTTTTTCTTGACAGGGTAAAAGGGAAGTATGACTTTCATGACACAAAATAGCCCTGCAACCAGTATTTGTAGAGGATATAAACAGATTGCATTTTCAATGTTTTGCAAGAGTACAGTAAAACCTTGGATTGCAAGTAACATGGCCTGCGAGTATTTTGCAATAGGAGCACATTTTTTGAATACATTTTAATTTGATAAACGAGTGAGGTTTTGCACTACGAGCATTATGTACACGCTTTGTTCACACATAAAGCTTTTTTTAAAACTTTGTGTCCAAGTGTAGTGACTGTTCTTTATTAACTGTACTGCAACAACAGCCCTGGGAAGAAAAAGGTTAAAAAAGTCTGTCGCCATGCGAGCAATGAATCTGTTTAATGATAATGCAATGTCACATTTCCACCAAATCCTCAAAAGGAGACAAAATAATGTCATTAAATAGTTAATAGTTTTACTTCAAAACCTGTCAGATATTGCTGTTTGATAAAATAAGCATTAGTGCTATCAAATCTAATAAATTTGTAATGCACAAGAATGCAATTGTAATGCACAAGAATGTAAGTTCTGTTGGATACAATAAGTTTCAAAAATATTTGTGATATGAAGGTCAATGTAAAATGTCAGGCATTGTAAAAACAATATTTTTGTTTTTTGTCTAATTTGTGGAATTCTGGGGATATGTTAAATAGAACCATATGGACACAAGGAATAATAATATCATTAATTATTGTTAGAAAAAGAAAGGTGGAAAGCTTTTGTTTAAATTTACTCTGGCTTGAAATGTTTCGTAGGAGGAATCATTTCTTCTTATATGCAGTAATAAGGTTTGCCCTTTATTACCTGGGAAAATAAATTATGAATATATTTTGCTGAGTAGGTTGCTCTACAATGAACCAGAATTTTTTTAAGTGCTTTTGTATTATTTATTTATTTATTTATTTATTTATTTTTATTTCACACGATTGCTTGAAGCATAGAGACACAGTAGCCTGCAGCAGACTATCACTTCATTACCTGTTATGTTTTGATCCTTGTTTTTCTGTATTAATGGTTGTGGCTGTAGAAACTTTGCCTTTGTACTACTCTGGCAATTTGCATTGCTGTAGGTGATGCCTTTGGTGCTATCTAATAAGGAAACCAGAAAGGATGTGTAGTAATGAAGGAGGGTGGTATAAGAACTAGTGTTTCTATCTAAATGTGTATTTGTTGAAATTCAGTTGCTTCTCTTTTCAGATTTGAACATTATTCAAGAAATATATTTACTGTATGTTTTATAATTTTGGCCAGATAGAGAAGTAGAGACCAATAAAGAAACCATTTTAACACAGATTCTATGGGTGTAGAAAATGTTAAACAATTTTCAGTTTCTTTCCATGCTGATATATTCAAATGTTGACATTTTAATTATGTTAACTTTCCATTTCCGTGGAAGTCAGCAGTTCTAATCAATGTGGCATGATCTCTTCAGAATAGCATAGGCTTTGCTTTTCTACTCTGAATATTAATGTATTCGCTCTCTTTTTAAGTCACTTTAATGCTTTGGTTTCAGAAAATCTTTAAAACTCAGCTCAGATGAAATCACTGCTTTAGGTGTAGTCTTGTCAATTAGTATAGCCTAGCATATACAAATGTTTGTACATGGGAATATAGAGCAAGTTTGAAATGTTATGCCTGGAGGGCTATACTTTTAACACGTCCTCGTCAATTGCCCAAGGTTGTCCCTTCCTTGATTGTAGTCTGTTGTTGCTGGTGTACTAAGCAAAGAAGTTCTTGCCAGATATTAAATGAAAATATAATTTGCTAACCTGTAGAATCTGTATAAATAAATGCACTACTTAATAAAACATTTTGTTTAAAAAAATCATGCAATATTCATGAGCTCACCAGTTACATGAGTTATTCTTTTTATATAGAAATATTTGCTCTTCCACCTTGAAAGACTACCCCAGATATTGCCATTATGACGGCACTGGTTACAGTTTCAAGGTTTTTAACCATACCACAGGATAAACCCAGCTTTATTTGCAAACTATCATATTTGCTTAGCCCTCGAAGGAAATTTGAAGTTTGCATGCAGAGCAATGCACACGCTCATTTAATCATTTGTTTGTTTAAATTAGCAGAGTTTCTAAGCTATGACACTTTGTTCATTGCTTATCACATTAACTTTTTTACCCGCTGTTTGAAAATACTGTATAAGCTCTATATTAGCAGTTTGGTTTTTCCCCTTATTTTCCAAAACATATTTTAGCAGATGTCAGATCTTGTATTGGTTATAACCAGTGTTTGGCATGTTACACGTCTAATCTTTGCTCTAAAGTATGCAAAACGGTCATGAATATTTATGTTTCCATCTGACAGGTTGTTCACAGAACAGCTGTACCAAGTGCTGTGGCTGTTGACTGGATTGGGAAGAATTTGTACTGGTGTGATATAGAAAGGAAGACCTTAGAAGTGTCCAAATCTAATGGCCTATATCCCACAGTGTTACTGAGCTCTGGACTACAGAACCCCACAGATTTGGCACTTGATGCCCAATTAGGGTTTGTAGCCAAAACTATTTCATTGGAACGGAGATACTCAGTATAGTAGAATGCCTGGAATTAGTTTCTGGTTATTGCTTTTCTTTAGGTATGTGTTTTGGATCGACTGCTGTGAGCACCCACATGTGGGCCGTGCTGGCATGGATGGTCAGGGCCAAATTGTGGTCGTTGACAAAGAAATCTACAGCCCCTCTGCCCTCACTATTGACTACACAACCAAGAGGATCTACTGGTCTGATGACAGTCACATTCTTTTCGCTAACATGGATGGCTCTCAAAGGCACAAAGGTATAGGAGCAACCATTACTTATGTGATGTTTTAAACTTTATGTACACAAGTGGACAATCTACTTTTTGTTCTGATTGGTCTGGAGGTCTCAGTAATTTTCTATAACAGCAGCACTGGAAGTAGTAAGGGCTGTAATTCTAACCCAAGATTTATACTAATGCAGAAATAATACGGGTAGCACGGTGGCTTAGTTGTTAGTACTGTTACCTTACACCAAAAGTTTAGAGCATGTTCTCGCCGTGCTTGGTGGGTTTTCTCCCACAGTCCAAAGACATGCAGATTAGGCTAATTGGCATTTCCAAATTGCACATACTTTTCTGCCCTGGAAAGCCTTTTGAAACGTTATTTTGATTTCCATTTGTAAAGACGCACAAACTTTTTTTGTCTTATTAAGTTTGAAAAAGGGGGAACTTTTTATAACTGTAACACTGTGAGTAACTTGTTTTGCAGATGTTCCACAACATTACATGTAATATACATTAATTGGTTAAAAAGCAGTACTATGTTTCTGGAAAACAATTAACAAAGTTGTGGAATTTGCATATCCATTTATTATTTTTCCTATTATAAAATGCATGCATAGAAAAACATGTTTTGTCATGTTTTATTCCCTACACATTAAATAGATAGAAAATAGAAAAGTTAGTAAAAGATGAGCTGAGCTGTAGAGGCGCACCTGCTGAATAACCAAAACGAGTGTAATGTTTAGTTGTACAATTGCAAAAGGGCTGAGAAGGGAAGAAAGAGTGCTGACTGTTTTATTTGCAATGCTGATGTGAATTGCTCAGGGAAATAGGTTTTTGACTGATATTTTTGCCATAGTTTCTCATAGTCACATCCAGGGTGTGATGGGGCTGACCTTGTTTGAAGACTTCATCTACTGGACAGATGGCAAATCGAAGTCTCTTCGCCGTGCTCACAAAACCTCTGGTTCCCATGCTGTTGAGCTTCTCAATTCCTGGCAGGCCATTAAATCTGTAACAGTTTATCACCCTCTGCGCCAGCCCGAGGGTGAGAATCCCCTTTACTGCTCTTTTACTGGCTTTCTAAAGGTAAAGGATTCTGTCTTTAAGCCTGTTATTTTTTTCCTCTAGTGCCCAAACATCAGTGTCAGGTGGGTAATGGAGGTTGCAGTCACCTGTGTCTTTTGTCCCCTGGTGGAGGACACAAGTGTGCATGCCCCACTAACTTCTACCTGGCTTCAGATGGCAGGACCTGCCTGTCCAACTGTACAGCTAGCCAGGTAAGGAAGCCCTCAGTATCTTATTCAGTCTTATATGATGAAGTGTGATTGGAAGTTTATTCGTAATCTACCTGTTTGGTTTGCATGTGCTCGGCTTTGTCTTGCAGTTTCGCTGTGGCACAGATGAGTGTATACCATTCTGGTGGAAGTGTGACACAGTGGATGACTGCGGCGATGGTTCAGATGAGCCTGCAGACTGCCGTGAGTAATTGAGCACAAGCATTACACAGCCTGACCATATGGACTTAACAGATTAGGGCAAATTATCAGTAATTGTTATTCTAGCTTCTAAATTGTTCTACCCTCACTGGGGAATCATGTTGCCTGACAGTTACTGCATTGACACAAATGAAAATTTAAATAAAAAGCTAAGTTATTTTATACTAATAATAGGTTTGCTAGGAAAAAATATACTTTATATATATATTTTTTTTTCAAAATGTTAATTTTTAAAAGACTTGGCCTGGTTAAAAACTCTAATTACTAGTGTCTGAATTTCACATTTAACCCCATAAATTGTCAAACTGTCAGTCAGTAATTAAGGAAACTGCTGCTATTCTGAAAGGGCAGGTAGCATTAATTCTCAGAAAGCTACGAGGGGCGTTCGAATCAAACTAGGACTTGTGATGAAATTTCTCGTGAATAAATGTGTAAAACTGATTGACATTTACAGAAGCACAGTACAGTGATGAGACTCTTAGCTGCAGTTAAACCAACACCCCTTCACATGGCAAAAACTCAGCTGGGAGTTATTGCCACATCCTCTGTTCAGTCCTGACCGCGCTCCTATGCTTTGGCCATTAAAGAAGTCCCTGGGAGGCCAGCATTTCAGAAATGAAAAGTGCATGAGTGTAACAGGGCATTATATAGAGAAGCAAAGGGAGATTTTACTTTCATAACTGTGTTCTGTTATGCTTACATGTGTGAATTGTTCTACAATCGAAAGTCTCGGTTTGACTTGAATACCCCTCGTAGATAGAGTGAAATAGTTCCCTTTTTGCCTTAATAAAACACACATGTACACATTTTTAGGTCACATCGTTAGTTCGGAAACTGCAAAGCACTTTTGTAAGTCGCTCTAGATAAGAGTGTCTGCCAAATGAGTAAATGTAAATGTAGTTCACTGTCAATTATTATTTTCCAGCTGAATTTAAATGCCAGCCTGGGCGTTTCCAGTGTGGCACTGGTCTGTGTGCTCTTCCTCCGTTTATCTGTGATGGAGAGAATGATTGTGGAGACAACTCGGATGAGGCCAACTGTGGTGAGAACAGCATTGTTTCCAAAAATGTATTTTTTCTCTTTGCTTTTTTCTTTGGTATGCAGCTCATATCCTTCTTTTCTTATAATGCACAACACATATACAATATGCACCACACACCAAGCAATAATGTCTAAATGGAATTTTTTCATCAGTAACAAGTCATCTTTATTGCTGTTTTTCTTCAAAGGTTCAATAGCACATAACTCTATCATCAAGTGATCGATAACCACTTTAGGAGCATCAGGAAAGATTACAGGGCATTTGGATGTCCAACACCAGTAATGTGAATGTATTACAGGGAACACAGATTTTCAGCTACAATGATTAATGATGTGCATTGTTCTTCATATTAAATATAGCCTAGGAGCTTTGTGCATTATCTATGCAGTATCAGTACCTTGGCATTTTTTAAGGATTGTGATTTATGAATCCATTTTTTTCCCCTCAAGCCTTGTTTTTAGCAGCCTTCCTCTGACTATTGGTGATGACACCCTACAGCAGGTCTCATAGTGAAAGCTGTTTCACCGGCTCTGAAATGCCATCTCTTTCTGCAGATACATATATCTGTCTGTCGGGTCAGTTCAAGTGCACCAGGAAGCAAAAGTGCATTCCATTAAACCTGCGCTGCAATGGACAGGACGATTGTGGAGATGGCGAGGATGAAACAGACTGTCGTAAGAAACATTACGATGCTTTATACCACAGCACTCTTAGATTCCTTCGTTTTGATTGGTTAGGGGTTTTGGTTCATTTTCTGTGGCTGAATGAATCTGGCTTTAGTTCTGGCTGTACCGCAAAAATCATAGGTTCATAAATAATGCATAATATAATTTTTGTTTTAACTCCTCATTTAATTAGACTCATATCGCACATGAGCTACAAAAATTAAGCCTAAAAAAAGGGGAGGCAAAGGGAAAAAAAACAATAAAGATTCTGTTTAAAGAATGAAGTTTTTTGTAAGCAGCCAGCTCTTTAGCATATCTACAAGCGGACTCCATTGCTTTGTAATGGTCAGTAATTTTTCTGCCATGTTAGAGGTTTTAAGGCAGGATTTTTGTCCTTAAGCTTCTCAGTTATAAAGCTTTTTTGTTTTGTCTTTTTCTCTGTTTGAGAAAAAAAGTTATTGGTGAGCAAGTGACTGTTTAGGTAATCACAGGAACTAGCGAGTCTTGCAGATTACATTCCATAACATTAAATGTAACTATGAAAATTAATAAAGCAGATGAATTCATAGGAATAATAATTCCTAATAATAATAAAGAGATCATTTCCTTGTTCCCAAATTGCTATTCTCTGTAAGGAATAATAGACAAAAATCACAGTGTGGTGTTATAGGAAAATAATCAACTTCACGATGCCAACAGGATCACATTGTCCTGGCATTGATTAATTTCCTGTAACAGCTCTCTGCTTGTTAAGTATTGTGACAGAATGACACAGATTGTACCAAATTTACCTCTCCAGAGGAATATTAATGATCCCAACTGACAGATCTGGAAATAGCTTCTAAGCCATTGAATATGTCCCAGTTGAGCTGCAACTAGCAGACACTGATTAGCCATTCAGAGGATTGAGAAGTGGAAACCAAAGGCCTTTCCTGCCATAGGTAGTATTAGATGTCAAGCGAGAATAGAGGGGCAGGTTGTTAAGAGGTGTGTTTTTTTATATCACTTACTCCCTGTGAATTAAACCCATGACAAACATTTACCAGCTGTCAGTGATAATTATAATAGACCATGCTGACAAGATTTCCTTTAAAATTCCTTCATTTCCCATTAACCTTAATGTTTATGCATAAATGTGGCATTATGATGTGAGAATTTGACAACTTTCATTCTCCTACATAAAATAATATTTTGTCTCTTTTTAAACCATTAATAATAGTTATAATTGTCAATATATACATTCTGTTTTTATGTTTTAGATGACTAGGTAAAGTCATTTGTATTCACGCACCTTATCCCTGTCTGTGTTTGAATGTGTGTCAGCCGAGAGCACGTGTTCACCAGAGCAATTCCAGTGTAAGGCCACCATGCACTGCATCTCCAAGCTGTGGGTGTGTGATGAGGACCCAGACTGTGCTGATGGATCTGACGAAGCCAACTGTGGTGAGTGAAGCAGCCTTATTATTCACAAATCAGAGACTCCTACGACTTCTTTGGATTCACAAGACATTGTGATTGGGCATAATGAGAATTCTGCATGCTTACACAGTCTCCTGTCTCTCTGATGGAGGGTCAGCCTTAATCAAGAACCACTCACAGCTCTTTTTAGCTGTGAGGAGTAACAATTTATTAGGGCCTGTTTTGTTGCCTAAATGTCTGATTTAGTTTGACAGTATCACATCAGCAGTTGCCTCACATATTGCAGTGCCATGTGGCCCAGGCATTGAAAAAGCTGATACACTAGCGATGTGGTTTCACATTTCAAAAAGCCTAAGTGTAAAGATAATTGCAGATAATTGCATAACATGAAAAATATCAGTCTGCATTTTTATAATGTGAAATATTTGCAATCCACATTTTGTTATAATTCATTTTAAGGGATGTGAAAAAATACAGTTTTGTATCTCTTGGATCAGTAATTAGTTGCAATTAGTCAAGCACAAAAGGGATAGGTTATAGAGTTTACCTTAGAATTTACATTATTTTATTTAGTTTTTTCTCAACCTGAGAGCCAGGGTACAATGTGTTACAGACCATATTATTTGTATTCTGGATAGAAATGTTGAAATAAAAAAAATGTATATAGATTTATAAATGTACTGTATGGCTTAATCAACTTATCCATAATGTGCAAATCAGAGGTGAACTCTTTGTGAGTACATACATACTGTGTATGGAAATGTATTCCCTATATATATTTTTTTAATACCTTGCATGGTATTAAAATTAAAATTGAAATTAATTTAATTAAATTTAAATTAAAATTGCATGGTATTAATTTTTTTCTGTCTACAATTAGACAGAAAAAAAATCTGAAAAATACAAAAGCAATCTTAATCTAATTTAATTTATTCTAACTACAATCTTATACATCAGTCAGTCTGTTGCTCTCTACCTGTCGGTCATCAGCTCTGCCAGTCATGATTAGTTACTGTAGTTCCACCGGTCGCGGAAAGATATGTGTTGGGCGTGTTGAACGCTGAAGGTCATGCTGCTGCACTGAATGTCAGCGTGCTTATGGTATCTTCAACACTCAGAGGGCTGCACCCGCTTGCCTACAACCACATCCCAGCCACTGATATTCAGTACAACAGGACTCTCTCTTTCTCCTGTGATATTTTTTTACTTAAATAAGGACATGTAGAACAATCTGCTACAGTTAGAACCAAGACATCATTAATAATTTGTATTCATATTTACATGAATGGAAGTTATCAGACACTCTTAACCAGAGCTCCTTACAGAAGTGCTGTCAAGTCTCCATCAGGTCTCAACACTGAGCTGAGCGGAGTTAGTACAAGGAGTTAGTTTGAGAATTCATATTTTCTCTGTGAATTACATTGCTCTTATTTCAGAAAATGTTTCTTTTTTCAGAATTTGCATGTATTGAGGGTAACACTTGTGTTTGTCATTCAGGTTCGTCCTCTTATTGTTTTGTATAACAATTACCTCCTATCATCTTCTGTTTTCTTATCGAAACACTGACTGGTTAATTAAAAAGGACTGTTTTTTTTTCTTTCTCTTTTTTTCTGTTAATTGAGAAAACTGAATAAAAAACTAGGCCATTTTCGAGACAGAATGGTTTGAGTAAGAAAATTCAGTAAGAAATAAACTCCACTGCTGAGTATATCGGTTTTATGGCTTATCACAAATGTGCATAATAACATGCGCTTTGTCAATGAGTAACCTGAACGTGTTCTCTCTTTCTCTCTCTCTCTCTCACACACACACACATGCGCTCACACACGTACACACATCAATTATTTTTCTCCCTCTTTACTTGCCTCCTTCTCTCTCTCTCTCTCTCTCTCTCTCTCTCTCTCTCTCTCTCTTTCTCTCTCGCACACGCTCTCTTGCTTCGCTATCTGTCATCTGACATTACAGTTATGATAACTTGCATGTAACAAGATTTTTTTTTAATCTCATCTAATGTTGGGTTGCATTTTAGTAAGCAGGTTTTCACAGTGGTTTTTACAATAAATCAAATATTGTAAGTGATTGCAATAGCAGGAGGCAATATGTACACTGTCAGCCCCATAATATAGCTCCCTTTTGCTGGTTTTGACACCGCAGCTAGCAAATGACTCTAGTTATTAGTAAAGACATTATGGCATTATAGTAGCACACGCAGCATCAGCAGTTCATGCATTTTGCTTTATTGAAGTACATCAAGTTTAATAAGAGGTATTCATGTCGACTGTGAAAGACAGGACGGTTCATCATTGCATTCATTGTATTATAACAAAAAAGAAAACCTGACTCTTACACTTAATTACATCGACTTTTATTTTCTTAAAGCGTATCTCTTTTTGGGTGCTTCTTTTCAGTCTAGCTGCTTGAAGCGCAATTAGACAACAATTTTAGCAAATAACACGTTTATGGTTATTCAGTAAAGATGAAAAAGGGGAAAGAAAGCAAAAAAGCAGCTTCTTGTTTGCTTCTATACACCTAGCCAGGCCACTGAGCCTGCAGTGCTGATAAGCTTTTTTTTTTCTTCTTTTTTTCTTTCCCCAAACACTGACCTTGGCTGTGGTTCACTGTGGTTCACTGAAACACTGAAAGATAAACAGAAGAAGGATATTTGTTGGAAGAAGTTGAGCTCAGATGAGACAGTCTAGAACAGCAAGTTGCAGGTATTGGGCTCGGTGGGGGGTCTGGGGGAGCAGTGAGAAGTAACACACTCAGGTATTTCATTGTGTATGCTGTGCTCATCTCCTAAGTTTAGGGATGTTTTGAACTCTGTGTCAAACATGCGTTTGGGACACCCTGAGGAAATGATGATTACACGTCGATGTGCTGTAGTGGCACATTAATATTCATGCACTTTTGAAGCCATTTTCATCTATGTGTTTGTTTGTGGCTGATGAAAAAGATGAAAAGACCTGTGGACCTCATGAATTTCGCTGTGAGAATAACAACTGCATCCCGGACCACTGGAGATGTGACAGCCAGAATGACTGCGGAGACAATTCAGACGAGGAGAACTGCAGTGAGTTGTATTTTTATTTATTTATTTTTGTTCATAGCACAACCATGAGAGGGCTTCTGGTCTGCTTCTGACTGTTCGCTTTGCTTTCTGTATCTCAGTCCCTTTTTGTTTGAAGCTCTTTAACAATTCGAGGATGCAGAGACGCTCTTAGTGTGCACTAATTATAAAGGATAGATTGAAATAAGAAAAAAACAAAGGTTTTAATTGTATATCTTGTCTTTCATATAAATACTGTATTACTGCAAAAATAAAAGTAGTTGTTAATGACATGGCAGTATGTGGCAGCTGTTTGTGAAATTTGATCCTGAATGTTGTCTTTGATACTTGTAGACACTTTTATTGCTAATCAGGTTGTAATAGCTCCCCTCGTGTATCTCTAAAACCTTCAAGAAAGGTGGAAACAGATGGTGCAGTGGCACTTTATGTCTAAATGATGGCCGCACTCATTTTCACACCAATTTTTTTTCACTCCCTTCTCCATGTTTTATGTTGCAGTTCACTTGTCAGTTTAGCTGCAATATTCCTTGAGCTCTTACATTACATTATTTTGATTTCCTATATGCTCCATGTTTAATGCAGAACCGGTGACCTGTAATCATAAGGACTTTGCCTGTACCAATGGAGACTGCATCTCTGCTCGTTTCCGCTGTGACGGGGACTATGACTGTGCTGATAATTCGGACGAGGTAAGTGATTTCTGACTTTAATCCAAATCTGTCCACCAGATTAAATAAGTTCATATTGCACTTTTAAAGATGATGTGATATACTCATTAATTGGATGAAAAGTAACAGGGTGCCTAGCAGTATGCACATTTTTTCCCATAGTGAGTAACTTCACTTCACTTGTTTTTACATGAAAGAAAGCATTTAAGACTGTCTGTTTGCTTATAGCTCCAGTGGATTCAGAATCTGAGTGATCTCTAAAAGCTTGAAAACAGATTTCCATTCTAAGCCATAATTATGTAATTCTAAACATAATTATGGTGATATGGACAAAAAATCACACAACATGAGTTCTGATCTCAGTATAGAAAAAAGAAATGGAATAAAGGAAAAAGTCATACTCATAATTCATAGTTTTTTTGGGTGGGGGAATTTTGTAATGAGGATGATATTATTTCCATAACTAGATTCAGACTGTGCAGTAGTGAGAAACATAACCAGAGCTAATAACCTTAACAGATTTGACAGGTCAGACACACCATCTGGTGTGATCCAGTGTTGCAGAAATCAGGATGGTTTTCTAAGTTCTTAATTTTTTTTAAATCTCTTGAGACTAACTTCATTAACCCATATTGCGCTGTATGCTACAGATATTTCTATCATTATTCCAAAGCTATTGGGAACCATCAAACGCCAGTGCAAATCATTTGGGGTTTAACATATGGGAGGTTATTAGGTGAAACTGACACAAAATGTTCATTTAATCACTGCTCCTGTACATATACAGTAAAATCCCTAGTGCTCATCTGAATCTGACTGGACCTATGTATACATTGCACAGTTTTATTTCAACTTATGGAATTTTGCTGTGTACCATGAAAAACAATTAAAAATCATGTTTACTCTTTTTCTTTTTTTTTTTTTTATTGGTCATTGTGGCTCCCAAATGTTATCAAAGAATACAATGATAGAAAATCAGTGAATAATATAGCATACAATTTGGGTATGTCACACTCGTACATTGCAGCTATATTGCAGTAAAATACAAAGCTTAAATAAATCTTTTAAACCCAAAGATTGCTAGAGTTAAATATCAGTGGAAACTGAAAATATATTTTATACAACAGTTAGTTCTGACCGAGAAATCTGATTGAGAGGCATTTCACAAGTGGCGATAATGGATGGTGATACCACATGGACGTTTAACTAAATGTATTACTCTGTGTCCGAGCCATTCTAATAACTGTTAATTACACTAACTCCCAGTTGCAGCTTGGGTGAATGTAGGTCTGTACGGTCTACCTTACTGAGGAGAGAGCAAAACCAGGGTTCTTGTGGTAAAATTATTCCCTTATTTTGTCTCTGCCTGCTCGAAATTTCTTGTTAAGAATGCTGTGCCATTCTTTTTTCTTTTCTATTTTTTTATAATGCATTCAACAACATACAGCTTCCAGTCCTAGAAAAATCTGAAGGAAAAGCAGTGCAGCACACCAATTATCACTGGGATGTTGGGCTTTCTACTCGGGAGGTCTCAGTTTGTCAGACTTCCCACTGTGTGTGAGGTGCTGCTGTGTTGCACCATCCACGATTGCTTTCCCTTCATACTCGACACTGCAGACTCCACCTGTAAAACTACTCGTTGCCACCTACAAAGAACTTGTGAGAAATTGTTTACTACACTGCATCAACAAAAAGAGCAGATTCTGAATGAAGCAGGAGCTCAGAACGGACGTTACTATTTGCACAGAGAATGTAGAGGTTGTGCAGTGCTACAAATAGCTGTGGGTCAGTGTTGACAGTAATAACGGAGAGGGCAAAACACATTTTCACCTTGTGAGTGTTGTTCTTTCATTCAGACACTGAGTATGTAAACAATTTATAAGCTGTGTTGCTGCCAAGGCAGCATTGAAAACATGTCCTAGTGTGTGGTTATGAGTAACTCATAAGATTCATTATCTTAAAAAAAAAAAAAGGTGTTCAATGTGAACATAATATTTTCCTTCTTTAGGTTTTTGAGCTTACTCTTTCTGTGGCTACACTTGTCAAGTTCTACAAGGCTACTGGCACTTGGATATTAGGCTGAATTTAGCACGTTGTCCTGTGATTATTTTGTTCTTCCAGAAGGACTGTGAAGCTGGCTGCGCACAAGACCAGTTCCAGTGCCACAACAACCTCTGCATTTCAGCTAAGTGGCTATGTGATGGCCAAGAAGACTGTAAGACAGGAGAGGATGAAAAAAACTGCCCAGGAACAGGTACATTGGAAAAATCTGTACTGCTTACCTACATATCTGTGTTCATTCATGCATTTAACATACATTTTTTTAGGCAGTTAAATATAGCCTTGATGTCAAAAGATGACATTTCAGTACAGCTAAGTGGGGTACAGCACAGGGTATATGTAAGTGGTTGTATATTTAATTGTGTTTTTATGCTGTACAGTATAGAAACTACATAAGACAACATGATAAAGGCACTTATTGATGTTTCCCAAATTCTAAACATTTGCATTTTTCTTTCGTCATATATCTTTTGAAGGCCAATAGTTCACAATTTTCAATATTTCACTACTACTTAAAAAAAAAAAAAAAAAAAAAAAAAAAAAAACCTGTGCTTCACATTCAGTACAGTTCATACATTGCATGGTCAAAAAAAGTCACACTTTTTGTTAGACCGCATTTTACTGTGGAATAGTTTTATTTCCATTCAGAGTTGAATTAGTACTGTATATACTGTAATCAGCTATAGTCTTATGAACTTGAAAATACAGTACAGACCAAAAGTTTGGACACACCTTCTCATTCAAAGAGTCTGGATTTGTATTATGGCAAGAAAAAAGCAGATAAGTAAAGAAAAACGAGTGTCCATCATTACTTTAAGAAATGAAGGTCAGTCAGTCCGAAATATTGGGAAAACTTTGAAAGTGTCCCCAAGTGCAGTCACAAAAACCATCAAGCGCTACAAAGAAACTGGCTCACATGCAGACCGCCCCAGGAAAGGAAGACCAAGAGTCACCTCTGCTGCGGAGGATAAGTTCATCCGAGTCACCAGCCTCAGAAATCACAGGTTAACAGCAGCTCAGATCAGAGAGCAGGTCAATGCCACACAGAGTTCTAGCAGCAGACACGTCTCTAGAACAACTGTTAAGAGGAGACTGTGTGAATCAGGCCTTCATGGTAGAAGATCTGCTAGGAAACCACTGCTAAGGACAGGCAACAAGCAGAAGAGACTTGTTTGGGCTAAAGAACACAATAAAGAACACAATAAAGAAAACTCTTTGAATGAGAAGGTGTGTCCAAACTTTTGGTCTGTACTGTACATTTTGAAGTAAAGTATTTCAGGTTTTGTGCTGTGCCTTTTAATATATGCATGCACACACACACGCACAAGCAAACAATGTCAATTAGTATTAACCTAATTAAGGTTTATTTAAGGTTTTGATTAACTAAATAATTTGTGAACTTTTGCTTCTGTATAGCACCGCAACAGATTTGAACTGGTGCAATCAAGTTACAATCAAGAATTTTTTATGCAGTCCCTACTTTCCACATAATCATAAGTATTAGTAATGTTTTAAGTGCTTGAATGCAGAAACTTTACTGTCAGTGACTGTCTGAACCCATGGACCTCCCCAAATACTGTTTGCTTCCATACAATGCTTTGCCAGGCCTTTTCTCCAACGTTTTTGGGTCAGTGTCCAGTTGTACTGTAAAGCACCATCCTAGCAGTTTGCAGCAATTGACTTAAGCAGAGCAGAAAGTATATCTCTATACACTTCAAAAATCATCCTGTTACTTCTTTTACTGTCACATCATAACTAAGCTCAAATGATACAGTTCCATTGGTGGCCATTCATGCTCATGATATAATGCTGTTTCCTTTTTCATATTCATCTTTTCCACTCATTCTGACAAGATAATTTTGTATTAAGAAATTAGAGGCTTTTTAGAAGTCATTTAGCAAAGTCCAAGACGGTCTTGTAAGTCCATTTTCTTTTTTTGAGCTTAAAGATGTCTTCCTTCACGTCCATTGGCACATCCAGATCCCCTGAACAGCTATCTAATGCACATGCAGCACTTGAAATCATTGCAATACGTTTACACTTCTTGTCATGAAATAATGAAGCCACTCATTGATATGAAAAAGCTTATCAGTCAGTTGTCCGATTACTTTTGAGCCAGTGAACATGGCAGGACTACGGAATTGTATTTAATGCAGTGTTTTTGTTAAACCTTTGAATATAAAATGTTTGCTCTAAGCTTTAACCACATCATGATTGATTGATTTAAAAACCATTTGTAGACATGCCTGTGTATGTGATGTGAAATCCCATGTGTTTCAGTATGTACAGTTGTGGCCAAAAGTTTTGAGAATTGCATAAATATTGTAAATTGTAAAACTTGCTGCTTAAGTTTTTATAATAGCAGTTTGCATATACTCCAGAATGTTATGAAGAGTGATCAGATGAATTGCATAGTCCTTCTTTGCCATGAAAATTAACTTAATCCCGAAAAAAAAAAAAAAAAACTTTCCACTGCATTTCATTGCTGTCATTAAAGGACCTGCTGAGATCATTTCAGTAATCATCTTGTTAACTCAGGTGAGAATGTTGACGAGCACAAGGCTGGAGATCATTATGTCAGGCTAATTGGGTTAGAATGGCAGACTTGACATGTTAAAAGGAGGGTGATGCTTGAAATCATTGTTCTTTCATTGTTAACCATGGTGACCTGCAAAGAAACGCGTGCAGCCATCATTGCGTTGCATAAAAATGGCTTCACAGGCAAGGATATTGTGGCTACTAAGATTCAACAATTTATAGCATCATCAAGAACTTCAAGGAAAGAGGTTCAATTCTTGTTAAGAAGGCTTCAGGGCGTCCAAGAAAGTCCAGCAAGTGCCAGGATCTCCTAAAGAGGATTCAGCTGTGGGATCGGAGTACCACCAGTGCAGAGCTTGCTCAGGAATGGCAGCAGGTAAGTGTGAGCACATCTGCATGCACAGTGAGGCGAAGACTTTTGGAAGATGGCCTGGTGTCAAGAAGGGCAGCAAAGAAGCCACTTCTCTCTAAAAAAACATCAGGGACAGATTGATCTTCTGCAAAAAGTATGGCGAATGGACTGCTGAGGACTGGGGAAAAGTCATATTCTCGGATGAAGCCTCTTTCCGTTTGGGACATCTGGAAAAAGGCTTGTCCGGAGAAGACAACTACACCTGTAAAACTACTCGTTGCCACCTACAAAGAACTTGTGAGAAATTGTTTACTACACTGCATCAACAAAAAGAGCAGATTCTGAATGAAGCAGGAGCTCAGAACGGACGTTACTATTTGCACAGAGAATGTAGAGGTTGTGCAGTGCTACAAATAGCTGTGGGTCATTGTTGACAGTAATAACGGAGAGGGCAAAACACATTTTCACCTTGTGAGCGTTGTTCTTTCATTCAGACACTGAGTATGTAAACAATTTATAAGCAATTTATAAGCTGTTATAAATGAGTAGTTTTACTGTTGTCATGCCAACAGAAAAGCATCCTGAGACCATTCATGTGTGGGGTTGCTTCTCATCCAAGGGAGTGGGCTCACTCACAATTTTGCACAGCCATGAATAAAGAATGGTACCAAAACACCCTCCAACAGCAACTTCTTCCAACAATCCAACAACAGTTTGGTGAAGAACAATGCATTTTCCAGCATGATGGAGCACCGTGCCATAAGGCAAAAGTGATAACTAAGTGGCTCGGGGACCAAAACGTTGAACCTTTGGGTCCATGGCCTGGAAACTCCCCAGATCTTAATCCCAGAGGTGGGTGGACAATCAAAAACCCACTAATTCTGACAAACTCCAAGAAGTGATTATGAAAGAATGGGTTGCTATCAGTCAGGATTTGGCCCAGAAGTTGATTGAGAGCAGCCCAGTCGAATTGCAGAGGTCCTAAAAAAGAAGAGTTTTTTGCAACACTGCAAATACTGATTCTTTGCATAAATGTCATGTAATTGTCGATAAAAAGCCTTTGAAACATAAGAAGTGCTTGTAATTATATTTCAGTACATCACAGAAACAACTGAAACAAAGATCTGAAAAAAACAGTTTAGCAGCAAACTTTGTGAAAACTAATATTTGTGTCATTCTCAAAACTTTTGGCCACGACTGTAGTCATAATGGAGTCCATGTGTAAACCTATATTCAAAAACCAGGTGGAAATATTCAGTTGCACTATATTGTATAATCCAGCAACACGTACCTGTAGAATGACCATTAGAATGAATTACTTAAGGTAAATGTTTTCTAAAAGAATTTCAGTTTTTCAAGTTGTTTACAACCTTGACAGACATTTACCAAACATTTCACAGGAAATGATGACTAAACATCTTCTCCTTGTTCTCATCAGTTGGATGGCTATAATTCCAATGCTTGTGTGGTTTGTTCAGATATGATTCTGCAAATGTCATGCAAAATGTCATTGAAAGATTATTTTTGAAGAGAAGGGGCTTTTAACTAGCCATCCTTTCATGAAAGCTGTAATTGTTCTTTTTTTTCTCATTGTGTTGCCATGTGCTTACACAAAGTCTGTAGGTCTCTTTATATTTCTGAGCAAGGACTGACCTTTGACTAAATTTTTAGTGTTGCCCACTCCTGGGAAGATTGGCAACTGCCTTAAAAACTCTCTATTTGTAAACAATCTTTATCACTATAGAATGGTGAATTTCATCTTGTTTTAAAATTGCCTTCTCAGAATGATAAGCAGCAACAATTCCATTTCTGAGGTCATGGCTGATGTCTTTTATTCATGGCATGATGGACACACACACACACACACACACACACACACACACACACACACACACACACACACTTGAGTGTTTTGGAGCATCAAGCTACTGTACCAAATGTTCTTCTTTTTTCTTTTTTCTTTTTATCAACAACCCATCTTGTCAATTTCAAAAGTAACATATTGTTGCTAATTACCCTCTTAATGACTGTACAAATAGGAAGGTTGTACTTAGTTTTCCCAGCTGGTTTTTGAATGTTAGAAGAAGAGAAAAAATGACCACATATTGAAATCAGTTTTTCGTTGTTACCTAAGGTTGTGTGTTTGGCCCCTAGAGAGGAGCTTGGCAGTTTCAAGACATTTTTTTAAAGCAGGCAGTATTTTGCGATCTTAGACAGTTCTTTTCTTCTCCTAGATATGCTGTTTTTATTTATTTACCTACTGTAGAAAACCAATGAACTTGCCCGAGTAAATCCCTTTGTTTTACGTATGTAATTTGTTTTGTAACTGTCAAGCTAAAGTCAACAATGTCTGTGATCTTGTGTGTCTGTTTTGCAGTGCTCCCTTCTTGTTCAATTAACGAGTATGTGTGTGCCAGTGGAGGATGTGTGTCGGCTAGCCTGAGGTGTGATGGACATGATAACTGTCCTGATAGCTCAGATGAAGTATGTCCTTCTACAATGCTTTCACAACCTAGACACAAACACATTAGGAGTCTACACCTGTCTCAGTGTTGTAACCTGTAATAAAATGTAGCATTATGGCATTAAATAGGAACCTGAGTGGTACTTTTATTGTATACAAATGCAACACAAAGTATACACATGCTGTAAAGTATCATTTATTCAAGAGAAAGAAACGGACAACATAACTGACATTATGTGCTTACTTAGACTGTGCTGCTCTCACTGTTTCCATGGAAACGTTGCTCCCTTTTTTTCCCCTCTGCCTCCTCCACAATAAGGTGAACTCCACCCATGGAGAGTGTCTGTCTGATTATCTTAGTGTCTCTTTTCTCGGCTCTCACCAGATGGACTGTGTAAAAGAGTGCAAAGAGGATGAGTTCCTCTGCAGGAACCATGCTCACTGCATCCCAAAAAGATGGCGTTGTGATGACGTGTTCGACTGTGTGGACCACAGTGATGAAGAGAACTGTGACCACGGTACATAGAAACAACAATTTTCTTGCTTCAGATTTGGCATCAAAGTTATTTCTTATTTCTTAAAGCTTATATCTAACATGGAAGTCATTTAGTTTTTTGATGAAGCTTTCCTTGAAGTAACTGCTCCCAGATTGCCTTCACATTATCATGAATATGCCTTATGTGTAATCTGAGACATAATGAAAAGAATGTTCATACCGTTAATGATAAAAAAATTGCCGAACTGCTGTAATTATAGGAGGAGCATTTTTTTGCCGTCCTGATGAGTTTGTTTGCAACAATACCCTCTGTAAGCTGCATTCCTGGGTGTGTGATGGCGAGGATGACTGTGGTGATAACTCTGATGAAGATGTCGAATTATGTGGTGAGGAGTCAAATTCAGCTACTTTGTGTGTTCCAATCATAGTTTGTAAAATTTCTATGAACATTTATTTAATTAAGGCTGTTATTAATCAGTCAAATACTGGTCTGCTTAAATAATATTATTTATATAGACAATGGAATTTCAATTATGAAACTTCAGTAGCTGTAATTGCATGCACCTTTTAACTGGATATTAACAGGAAATATTTTTCGGTAGATGGAATAACTGCACTTATCTCCTTTTGCGAATTTTAGTAGACCAGATTGCATGTTTGAAAAAATTCTGTAACCACAGATGAGAAACATATGAAAGAAAACCATCTCTAGTTTTTGCCCTCATCACTTGTTTTGTAAAATCCCAGCTTCAGTGCCAAATCCTCTTTTGTGGATTATCTAATCACGTCCATCCATGTAAATTTTTATCTACAGGCAGTATACTGAAACAGACACTAGCTCCAGGGCTAGAGACACTAGGTCAAAAGAGGGGGGGGGGGGGGGGTTCACAGACTTTCATTCATTTTTCATTTTGTATTAATCTCTCTGGTTTAATTAGTAAATAGACAACATGGCTTTAAAAGGAAGTTCATGAGAAGCGTTAATTTATTTTTCTTGCTTAAAACCCCTTAGGAGTCTGAGGGTGTTTTGGGGCCCTGAAGAAGTTTTGACATGTCATGTATTTGTATATTTTTCAGTTACTTATAAACATTTAAATGTCTAAAGGCTAACTATACTGTATTCAGCACAAACTGGGCTACAGTAATATGTGAGCAGCATGTATGTACAAATTTGTACTTTGGAGAAAATAACAGTTATGCGTGATTATTAAAAACAACAAAAAAAATATCACGGAAATAAGTTCACAAAACACATTCATAACATTTGTTTACAAGACTTTTGTTACCTGCATCTTGTAGTCTAGAGTTTTTACTTCAAAATGATGTGATAATTATCTTGATCACTCATTCACAGAAAACAATATATTCATTTACATTTTCTAAGACACTTTTTG